>JBBBDQ010000536.1:2300000-2305000 GCA_037127315.1 Ascarosepion bandense | reverse complement strand
ACCACTTAAGGTTACCAATACTACAATCTAAAAGTTTATGGAAACAAAAAGCTACGTTCCCAAAAATTTATTTAAAATTTTACATTATTATAAAGTCAGGCATGTGTTATATTTATAGCATATGTTATATATGTTTCTATATATATAGCATATGTTATATATGTTATATATATATATATATATATATAGCATATGTTGTATATATATATATATATATATATAGCATATGTTATATATATATATATAGTGTTATATATATATATATAGCATATGTTGTATATATATATATATAGCATATGTTGTATATATATATATATATATATATATAGCATATATATATATATATATATATATAGCATATGTTTATATATATATATATAGTATATGTTTATATATATATATATATATAGCATATGTTGTATATATATATATATATATATATATATATATATATATATATATAGCATATGTTATATATATATATATATATATAGCATATGTTGTATATATATATATATATAGATATTTATATATATATATATATATAGCATATGTTGTATATATATATATATATATAGCATATGTTGTATATATATATATATATATCATATGTTGTATATATATATATATATATGTTGTTATATATATATATAGCATATGTTGTATATATATATATATATATAGCATATGTTGTATATATATATATATAGATATATATATATATATATATAGCATATGTTGTATATATATATATATATATAGCATATGTTGTATATATATATATATATATAGCATATGTTGTATATATATATATAGTATATGTTGTATATATATATATACATATGTTGTATATATATATATATATGCTATATATATATATACAATATAGCATATGTTATATATATAGTATATGTTATATATATATATATATATATATATGCTATATATATATACAATATAGCATATGTTATATATATAGTATATGTTATATATATATATATATATGCTATGTATATATATATATATATATATATACAATATAGCATGTTATATATATAGCATATGTTATATATATATCATACGTTATATATATCATATGTTATATATATAGCATATGTTGTATATATATGCATATGTTATATATATATATATCATACGTTATATATAGCATATGTTATATATATATATCATACGTTATATATAGCATATGTTATATATATATAGCATATGTTATATATATATATATCATATGTTATATGTATATAGCATATGTTATATATATATATCATGTTATATGTATATAGCATATGTTATATATATATATAGCATATGTTATATATATATATATAGCATATGTTATATATCATATGTTATATATATATCATGTTATATATATAGCATATGTTATATATATGTCATATGTTATATATATATAGCATATGTTATATATATGTCATATGTTATATAAATATCATATGTTATATATATATATAGCATATGTTATATATATATCATATGTTATATATATATATCATATGTTATATATATATAGCATATGTTATATATATATATGCTATATATATATATCATATGTTATATATATATGATATATATATATATGCTATATATATATGCTATATATATATATATGCTATATATATATCATATGTTATATATATATGCTATATATATATCATATGCTATATATATATGCTATATATATATCATATGATATATATATATATGCTATATATATGTGCTATATATATATCAAATGTTACATATATATGCTATATATATATCAAATGTTATATATATATGCTATATATATGTATCTGCTATATATATATCAAATGTTATATATATATGCTATATATATGTATCTATACTATATATATATCAAATGTTATATATATATGCTATATATATGTATCTATGCTATATATATATATATATGCTATATATATATCAAATGTTATATATATATGCTATATATATATATATGCTATATATATATCAAATGTTATATATATATGCTATATATATATCAAATGTTATATATATATGTATATATATATCAAATGTTATATATATATGCTATATATATATATGCTATATATATATATGCTATATATATGCTTATATATATATATATGTTATATATATATATGCTATATATATATGTTATATATATAGCTATATATATATATGCTATATATATATATGCTATATATATATATGCTATAAATATATATAAATATATATATGCTATATATATATAAATATACTATATATTTATATATATGCAATATATATATATGTTATATATATATGCAATATATATATGCTATATATATATGCGCTATATATATATGCTATATATATATATGCAATATATATATATATACAATATATATATATATATGCATATATATATGCTATATATATATATGCTATATATATATGCATATATATGCTTTATTTATATATGCAATAGATATGTATATCCATATATATATGCTATATATATATATGCTACATATATATATGTATGCTATATATATATATGCTATATCTATATATGCAACAGATATATATATGCATATATATATGCTATATATATATATCAGCTACATATATATATGCTATATATATATGCTATATATATATATATGCATATACATGCTATATATATATATATATGCTATATATATATATGCAATATATATATATGCAATATATATATATATGCATATACATGCTATATATATATATGCAATATATGCTATATATATATATATATATATATATATATGCTATATATATATGCTATATATATATATATTCATATATATGCTATATATATATGCAATATGTATATATATGCATATATATGCTATATATATATAGCTATATATATATATGCTATATGTATATATATATGCATATATATGCTATATATATATATGCTATATGTATATATGCATATATATACTATATATATATATATACATATATGCTATATGTATATATGCATATATATACTATATATATATATATGCATGCTATATATATATGCTATACATATATATATATGCTATATATATATATATATATGCTATATGCTATATATATGCAATATATATATGCAATATGCTATATATATGTGCTATATGTATATGCAATATATATATATATGCATATATATGCTATGTATATATATGCTATATATATATATATGCTATGTATATATATGCTATATATATATGCTATATATATGCTATATATATATATATGCTATATATATATATATATGCTATATATGCTATATATATGCTATATATATATATATATAGCTATATATGCTATATATATGCTATATATAAATACATATATATATATGCTATATATATGCTATATATAAATACATATATATATATGCTATATATAAATACATATATATATATGCTATATATACATGTGCTATATATAAATATATATATATATGCTATATATATATATAGCATATATATATATAGCATATATATATATATATAGCATATATATATACATATATATATAGCATATATATATATATTTATATAATATATATATATATAACATATATATATAGCATATATATATATATATATATATAACATATATATATACATATATATATATAGCATATAACATATATATAGGATATATATATATCATATAACATATATATAGGATATATATATATCATATAACATATATATAGGATATATATATATCATATAACATATATATAGGATATATATATAGCATATATATATATAGCATATAACATATATAGAGGATATATATATATAGCATATATATATGTAGCATATATATATAGCATACGTTAAATATATATAGCATATGCTATAGATATATATAGCATATGTTATATATATATATATGTTAAATATATATATATATGTATATATAGCATATGTTATATATATATATAGCATATGTTATATATATATATATATATATATATATATATATTTAACATATGCTATATATATATATTTATAGCATATGTTATATATATAGCATCTGTTATGTGTATAGCATATGTGTTATATATATAGCATATCTTATATATATAGCATATGTTATATATATTTATATATATATAGCATATGTTATATATATTTATATATAGCATATGCTATATATATATATATATACATATGTTATATATATATATATATAACATATGTTATATATATATATATAAAACATAAGTTATATATATATATATAACATAAGTTATATATATATATATAATAACATAAGTTATATATATATATATAACATAAGTTATATATATATATATATATATATAGCATATGTTATATATATATATATAGCATATGTTATATATATTTATATATAGCATATGCTATATATATATATAATAACATATGTTATATATATATATATATAGCATATGTTATATATATATATATAGCATATGTTATATATATATATATAAGCATATATATAAATATATAGTATATATTTAGCATATATATAAATATATAGTATATATATATAGCATATATATAAATATATAGTATATATATATATAGCATATATATAAATATATAGTATATATATATATAGCATATATATATAGCATATATATAAGGATATATATATAGCATGTATATATAGCAAATGTTAAATATATATATAGCATATGCTATAGATATATTGCATATGTTATATATATATGTATATTTAGCATGTTATATATATATATAGCATATGCTATACATATATATAGCATATGTTATATATATATATATATATGTTAAAAATATATATATATATGTATATATAGCATATGTTCTATACATATAGCATATCTGATATATTTTTAACAAATATATATATATATATATATACATATGCTACATATATATATAGCATATGTTAACTATATGTATATTGCATAT
>JBBBDQ010000536.1:2292500-2295000 GCA_037127315.1 Ascarosepion bandense | reverse complement strand
GAATGTACTCAAAGTAGTAATAGTATTTCCAATATTGGTAATTGATCTATGACTAGAAACACAATCTTGTACTGGGCATTAAAATTAATACACTATATTAGACATAGCTAGTTTAGATTTGTTGGGGTTATTTTGATTAGAAACAACAAGGTTTGCAGTCTTCCATTTTCTATAATATAAATTTTACATGTTTTTGAGGAATTATAACAGAAATATGGTATTTAATAAATTTTCATATAGCAAATTCACCCTGTTTATAATTTTTGTGCATTTGGTTGTTTTTTGTGTTATTTTTATTACTGGTGTTGGGTATTTTTTGTAAGAATAATTTTATTTGTTTGTCAATGATATAGTTGAGAAAATTATTATTGACAAATGTTTGTTTTATGTGTTTTCTTCTATGTGCCCTGTCCCTTCAGGACGTAGGCAATCATGGTTCTCCACGTCTCCCTATCCCTTGTGGCTCTTAGTATGTTTGAGCTTGTTGCTCCTGGCAACCCCCGTTCCGTCATCCACCTGATCAGACCCTGCAAATATGTTATCCGCTGCCTTCCTCTGTCTCTCCTTCCTTCTATTTAACCAGTCAGTATCAGGTTCTCTAGGCTCTCTTTCCTCGTTGCATGTCCCAGGAACTTCAGTTGTCTCTTCCTGATGCTCAGCATCAATTTCCTTTTTGTTGCCATTCTTTCCAACACCTCCTCATTGCTTGCATGCTCAGTCCACGATATCCGTAGCATCCATCTGTAGAGCCACATTTCAGCCGCCTCCAGTTTTGTCCTCATTTTCGATGATATTGTCCAGCATTCACTGCCGTATTGAAGAACTGACATCACATAGCAGTCTAGCACTCTTTTCTTCGTTTCTGTTGAGATTTTCCTGTATTTTGCTCATCTTCTGGAACGCGTCCTTTGCTATGCCAATTCGCCTTCGGATCTCCGTGTCGCACTTTCCATCTTCTGTTAGAACACTTCCTAGGTATTTAATTTTTTGTACTTGCTTGATACTGTTATCCCCCACCTGTATTTGGCATTTTGGGTTGTATCTTTTGCTGATGACTATGCACTCAGTTTTCTTAAAGTTTATTTGTAGTCCCTTCTTGTCGCTCTCCACTGCTACTTTCTGTATGAGGTCTTGTAGTTTCCTTTCCGTGTCCGCAATCAGCACTGTATCGTCCGCATACCTTATGTTGTTCAGGTTGTGGCCTCCAATAACAAATCCTGGCATGTCATCTAGGGTCCTCAAAATATTCTCGCTGTATAGGTTGAACAAATCCGATGAAAAGACACATCCTTGTCTTACGCCTTTTTCTATCTTTGAGTATCTACTGAGGTCGTTACCTGTCCGTATGCAGGCCATTTGCTGCCAGTAGAGATTCTTGATTCTTCTTATATCTTTCCCGAAAATGTCAAGGCTGCCTAGCATCTCCATCAATTCTTTGTGTCATATTTTGTCGAATGCTTTCACGTAGTCAATGAAGCATGAGTACAAGTCTTTCTTCATTTGTAATGCCCTTTGTTAG
This sequence comes from Ascarosepion bandense, assembly GCA_037127315.1. Lineage (NCBI taxonomy): Eukaryota > Metazoa > Mollusca > Cephalopoda > Sepiida > Sepiidae > Ascarosepion > Ascarosepion bandense. The sequence continues at coordinate 2,293,481 of JBBBDQ010000536.1, read as the reverse complement.
AGCATCCTAATCATGAATATGGCATTTCTTGTTCCAGTGTCTTTGACGAACCCGCACTGTTCCTGCCCTATCTCTGGCCTGATTCTGCTTTTCGTTCTATTCATCAGGATTCTGACAATCAGTTTTGTAATGTAACTCATTAAGCTGATAGTTCTGTGTAGTTCGCACTCGTTTGCACCAGGTTTCTTCAGCAGCGCTATAAATATCGACTTGCATAGGTTGTCTGGTATTATTCCGCTGCTATAAATTTCGTTTATTATGTCAGTAATCTTTTCTATGCCATATTCTTCTAAGGCTGTCAGCAGCTCTATCACTATGCCATCTGGACCAGGTGCTTTGTTTCTGTTCATTTTGGCCATTGCAGCTTCCACTTCGGATTTCAGTATTTCCGGTCCATCCATCTCCTTGTGTATTCTCGGTTGTTCTCTCTTGTCGCAAAAGAGATCCTTTATATATTCTTCCCATTGCTGGAGTATTTCCTCTTTCTCTAATATGATTGTTCCTTCCTTGGATTTTATGCATCCTGTTGAGGAGCAGGTTTTTTGTCCTGTCAGTTCTCTTATCTCTTTATGCATCTCTGCTTTGTTGTTACTGCTCAGTCTCTCTACTTCTGCACATTTGTTGTTGAGCCATTCCTCTTTGGCTTGTCTGCATTTGTTTCTTATCTCCCTGTGAAGTTTTTTGTACTCTGCTCCATGCTTTGGCGTTATTTTTTCTCTCTTTTGCATCATGTGGAGGATCTCTTCGGTCATCCACTCGTTTTTCTTCTGCGTCTGATTTCCTTTGGGGCTATGTTATTCGCTGAGGTCACCATCACTTCTTTTAGTGAATCCCATTTTGAGTGCCCTTTTCCAATATGTTCTTCATATTTCTTTCTCATACTGTTATTGTATTCTTTCTGCAGGGTGAGTTTGCTCAAAAATATTCTTTGGGAGGAAAATATTCTTTGATGTGTTCTATTTAAGAAGTTCGTTATTACTG
>JBBBDQ010000536.1:2222500-2287500 GCA_037127315.1 Ascarosepion bandense | reverse complement strand
ATCACAAACACACACACACACACACACACATATATATATATATATATATATATATATTAGTTTTAATGTATTCTATATATGTATATAAAGTTTTAATGTACCCTGCGTGCCAAATTATTATCAAGATAACTTTTTTTAATATTTCAAAAACCATCCAATCAATTCACACAAAATTTTCACACAATGTTGGCAACACTGACCTGCACAATCACTGAAATCTTTGTGCTGATCTGCGTAATGTAAACAAACTGGCACCATATTTGTGATCAGCAAAGTGATCTGAGTGTGCCAAATTATTAGAAAAGTGTAAGAATTTAGTGAAAAGATGGGCCGTAAAAGCAGTTTAAGTGATGCTGAAAAGAAAACTATTACCTCAGAACTCTCAAAAGTTAAATCTACCCTAGAAATTCCTAAAATGATACGAAGGTGTCATCAAACAGTGAAAAAGTTCACCACCAACCCTACACAAGTACGCAAAAGAGCAGATCAAGGCAAGCCGAGGGTTATTTCATGTCGTCTCATGTCATGACTTAAACGAGAGGCCACAAAGAACTTTGGACTTACCAATCAAGAGCTTTGCAGTCACATTGGGGATGTTATACTGTGTCTAAAAGTACTGGATGTCCGTATCTGAGGGAAATAGCAACAACAGTCAAACCTGTATCAAAGCCTCTGTTGACAAGAAATCACATTCAACATCAAATGAAATGGGCTGAGGACAATATGAAGATTGACTTCTCTAAAGTTTTGTTCATAGATGAAACTCGAGCAACACTTGATGGGCCAGATAGATGGTGCAAAGGCTGGGTAATGAATGGACAGAAGCAGCATCAGCGTTTGAGACGCCAACAAGGCGGTGGAGGCATAATGATCTGGGGTGGTATTATTGGAAAAACATTAGTGGGCCCATGGAGAGTACCAGATGGCATCAAAATGACTGCTGATGCATATATAGCATTTATGAAGGAGCATCTTGAACTGTAGATGAAAAGGCAAAAGTTACCTTCAGAAGGGCCCTTGTTTTTATGCAAGATAATGCTCCCTCACATGCTAGTCACAAGACTACTGGATATTTGAAACAGGCTTTGATGGACCTTGAAAAATGATGTGGCCAGCAAATTCTCCGGATTTGAACCCAAAAGAAAACCTTTGGAGCATCATGAAGTGAAGGCTGTATGCCAACAGACGACAATTCAGGAGCAACGTTGAGTTGTGGGAAGCAATTCTTGACATATCTCACAGCATTACAACAGATGACATCCAACATTTAACAAATTCTATGGATCATCGACTTCTTCAAGTAATTTCAAAACAGGGAAAGCACATTCCCTATTAATTTGTTTAAAACTGTGCCTTTGTATCTTATTATTTGTTTGATTATCTTATTTATTAGCTTCTTTTGATCATAAACGTTCATGTGCAACATTAATAAACATTTTGTTTGCTCAATTCTGGGAACTTTACTAAACCTTTCTAATAATTTGGCACGCTCAAATCACCATGCTGATAACAAATATGGTGCCAGTTTGCTTACATTGTGCAGATCATGACAAAAATTTTAGAGATTGCACAGATCAGTGTTGCCAACATTGTCCAATCAATTCATACAAAATTTTCACACAGTTTTTGAAATATTAGAAAAAAGTTATCTCAATAATAATTTGGCATGCAATATATATATATATATATATATATATATATATATAAGGGAGAATGGCAAGCCATAAAGATAGAAAGGATAATCCAAAAGGTTTTATTTATTTAATATAAATTATCAGTTCCATAGAAATAAAGAGATCAATGAATATCCAGAGTAAATATATTGAGAAGTAAGTCAACATATAATTGCATAATTAAACCATTTAATTACGTATTGAGTTTTCTTATCAATATAGTTTTAATGTATCTCATTTGGTACACACCACCATTTAACCAAATGGTTAGTACTGAGGCAATAAATTCTTTCAGAACACTTCCAAACTAATAACCCCCTTTGCAAAGTTTTAATAAGAATATATTGATACTTAGTTATAGCTGCACTGATAACCTAGAAATAATAATAAAAAAACACAATAATAAAATCCAAAAATCAATATAACAAAATTAGCAATCAAAATCATCCTTTTATAAATAATGACAATAATATTGTATATATTTAGGTGCATGGGTTTATCTACGTATAAGTGTGTGTATGTATGTATGTATGTATATAGGCATACATATGGTTTTTGGTACTAGTAAAGATATTGATATTTTCTATTTGCTAATGTGTATATATATGTATATACATAAATATAGGTGTACTTTCATATTTATGCGTGTATATGTATTTGTGCGTATATATATATATATGTATATATTCAGATGTTCATGTGTGCATGTATATATATATATATATATATATATAATTCTTGTCTATGCACATTTATATGCAGGTATGCTTCTGTGTGAATATTCCTCCATTTATTTGCGTATATTTATGACAGAAGTTGTGTATAAGTCCTATCATGTATGTGGTTATATTTTTTATTTTGTATATGATGATTTGTGGAGGTTTTAGTTGTATACATTTTTGTTTTTAGCTTGTGTACTTGCATGAATATATATATAATTATGTTTATTTGTTCATGCATTAAAATATGACTGTGTCTGTATTAACCTCATTCATTCAAGGCTCTTGCCATCTTACGAATTTGCTCTTACATATATCCAATATTGTAGCCCTTACAGATGTTTTCCAAACCTGGCTTTAAAATTCAACAGATAAATTGATACATCAATGAAAACAAAATTTTAAAATTTGTGCATGTATATATGTGTGTGTATATTCATCTGCACATGTGTCTGTATACCAATATATGTTTGTATATGTATATACTCATCTATTTGTTCATATATGAATGTCTATAGATTTGTATATGTGTGCATCCATGTCTTTTACTTGTTTAATATTTAAATAACTTTATAATAATCTAAATCTAATGCTTTGTTAAACTTTGAATTTAAAATTTACAATAAAAATAAAGTGAATCTAATAGTTGATTAATAATGCTGGCCTCTATTTTAATCAAATAATAATACTAATGCCGCAATAAGTTGTTTTTAAAGTCTGTTCTCATATTCTTCAGATTAGGAATTACTTTATTTTGATTGGTCCATTCTGTCTATGTAACAAAGTCTCTCTGTTTAAAGAGGTTTGCCTCATTTTTTTAACCTTTTAGAACTCTTCAACTTGAAATAAACCTCATTACTTCATAAAACACAAGCAGTGTTGAAACAAAATAGCTATTTTTGTATTGATATTACAACATATTTATGTTATAAATTCTAAATATATATATATATATATATATTTATATTCACACACACACACATACATTATTAGTGTATCATATATATATATATATTTTAATATATTGTTTATATATATATATATATATATATATATATATAAAGAGAGAGAGAGAGAGAAAAAAAGAAAGAGAGAGTTTTAATGTACCCTATAGATATAAACTGCGTCTAGAGATTATATGCAAATTATGAATTGGTATAAAAAGTTGCATCTTTAATGCTAAAAGTCTTTTTATTATATTGTTTAGATTCTACTCAATATTATTAACTTAGATATATAATGATAGAAAAGACTATTGTTTTCGGTTGGAAAAAGTTTTACTAAGGCTAACAGGCTAATTTGACTGTCAGTAGTTTATTTGCAACCATTTATTTTGATACTTTTACATTATTATACCATGTAAAACTAATGTAAAAAAATAATATGAAAAGATTTTAGAAAAAAATTGGTCAGTTTTTTAAAAGAAAAACATAAAAAAAACATTTTATTTTAAAAATAAAATATATATTAACAAAAAATAATAAAAACCTCCTAAAATTTATTGCACAAATGCTCCTTTCTTTTCATTAACTCTTAGCAGCCTATTGTCAACATCTGATGTTAGATTTGCAATTTTAGCAGCTGGTAAGTTGTTTGCAGCAACTTTAACTGCCTCCCAGAGGTCACATTTGCTGTTGAATTGCTTTCCATTTGAATAAATATCTCTCTTGAGGATGCTCCACAGGTTCTCAATGGGATTCAAGTCACAGTTACTTGAAGGCCAGTCCATAAAAGAATTTTCAACAAATCCCTTTTCTTTCAACCAGGATTTAGTAAACTTTGATGCATGACTTGGTGCATTGTCTTGTATAAAGATCATAGATCTATGCTTGGCTAAAGACTGGTTATCAAGCCATTCAAAGAAATATTGCTCTAGAAAATCACAGTAACTTTTGAAATTCATTTTAACCCCGTCTTTCACTTTAAATGGACCCACAAGCTCATTGCCAATAATCCCAGCCCATATCATGATCCCACTGCCACCTTTTCGGCGTTTAAAACATTTTCTTGAGTCATGTTGCTTGCAAACCCATCCTCAAGTCCATCCATCAGGCCCATCAAGGGTGATCCTTGATTCATCTGTAAAAAGCACTTTAGTGAAATCAGTTTTCATATATTTTTTTGCCCACTGCAATCTTCTTTCCTTATATTTTTTTGTTAAAATTGATTTCTTTATTTGATTTTTTAGATCAGCAAACTTCCTTAATGCTGTACACCTTGTTTCCCTTGACACCATAGGAACTCCAGCGGTCTCAAATATAAATGCACTTGATGCATTTTGGTTACTTATTAATTCTCTTTGGATATGTGATAGATCTCGCTTTGTTAAATTCCTGAATTCAGCCTGAGACATTTTTCCTTGGATGAATTCCCATTTGACATTTTCTTGATTGTTTGATGATCCTTTTTCAAATCCTTGGAAATTTGAAGCGAAGACTTTACTTTCCTTTGCTAATTTCTTTGATTATATAGTTCTTTTCATTCATTGTTAGTTCTTTTTTATGAGCCATAATACTAAATTCTACTTCTTGCAAATAATCTCTTGACACTGCAAATTGCTATAATTACTGCAAAAATACTAAATATCAATTTGAAAATGGAAATTGGGACTTAATTGCTTTCATGCTTACTCGCTGTACATAATAGTACAAATTATTTCATTGGATAACACATATCTATGGATTTTACATAAAATATTTGACAATACCTCTAGGTGCAGTTTATATAGTTTTAATGTATTCCTAAGCTGTCACCAGTCAAATATTGTTGATGAAATACAATCATTGTTAATATATGATATCCACTTGTTAGAGTGCTTGAGAGTATTATTATTAAATTATTTACATGAGCCAGATTGAATACCATATATTTGAAACTGAGTAGGGACAGGTAAGTTCAACATTTAATTTTATTTGTTGTTATTTAAGCTCTACAACTTAATATTGAGCCTTTTAATGACAAAGATTTTCAATATGAAAGTGTTATCTTCCAGAAATACACTGATCAACTATATCTTAGTTTATTTTTTGTGAAACAATCTTTCTTCACCAGTTGAAACCTTTACAGCTGGGACACACCATAGTCTAATATGGATTATCTGTTGATTATTGTGATGTTGTAGATATATGAGTTGATTATACATATGTTACTGTCATCTTATAATCATGAGTTCCATCCCTGGATCAGGTAGTGATTCAGCAGGAATAAAACACTAACTGATATCAGAGGGACAAAATATCACAATCAACAGATATCTCATATGAGCCAATCAATCAACGGATACCTAATGATAACCGGAGGATACTGGGTCAAAATGTTGTCTATAATAATGACATCAACCAAAATGAGAACAATAGTTTGAAATGATATAATAAATTAAACAAGACAATCGGGAAAAAACTTACACATCTTGTATATTTGCTTTTCCATCAGATTTTTCTCCAAATTACATACACACACATACATATATATATTGTATAAAAAATGTTAAAAGTTCACAATACTAACTGAAAATCAACTCACCAATTCCCTTATTGGAATTTTTATTTACATTCTGATGAATCTTCACTAAGCATTTAATATTTTTTTTAAATACAATATTTACTGGTCTAGATAGCTATTGAGCATTTTTTGTCAAAAATTAGGTTTCATCTAACATACATCAAATTATATTATTTTACATATGTCAATTGGAGTTATTACTATTATATATATATATATATGAAAAACAAAAATTAGCTTATTTGAAATAAAGTATTTATAAACAAAAACAAAATGTTGCTGGTTACTAGAAACTTCAGTTCAAATAAATTCATTTTGTTTTTGCCTTGATAAAGTCCATCAGTGGATGAAATGTATCGGCTAAAACAATCTTGTCTTTTTTAGTCACATTGTTCCTCTATACAGATTATATCTGAGAATATTTACAAATACACATATTTATATATACACGCATTTTGAAAAACTGAAGAATTTCTGACCATAGATTTCAAATCAACATCAATGCAATATTTTATGAAGTGCATTGTACACTTCTAAAAAAAATAAAAACTGTTAAAATATCTTCAGAGTCTGGCTTCCCAAAAGGAAAAAAAAAAACATCTTCAAATTAGGCAATTGTAATATCTTTACCAAGCAAGTGATGCATTAAAAAACAGGATGGAAAATTTTCAATGTTATTTTCTTTTTATTCTAATTATTTAACTGGTGTGAGCATTCACAAGTGCAATACAATGTTGTTGAAAAAATATATAAATATATAAAGAAACAAAAACCACACAAAATTGTCATTGGTCCCTATTTTATTTTTTTTTATTTGTAAAATTGAAAAGATTTCATTTGGCATGAAAGAAACGAAACTAATTTTTTCTGGTTGCTTTTCTCTTATTCTTTTTCCCCACCGCTGCAGTATATTACAAAAGTATGGAAGCACATATTCCTACTAAAATACTCTTTTAACATTTCCACTGCTGTGGACATACTTATACATCTTTATGAAACTTACATTACCTGCTGTAGATATATGTTCCTAGTGTTTGTATTATAAACTAACAAGTGCTTAGTGCTATTTCTAAGCTAGTGTAGACATATAGTAACATACAATACTATTTTATTTACATTGTGCAAACTTTTGTCTTCATCTTTATTGTCATATTCACAATGTTTCAGCTGTTGTATACTCTGGCCCTCTTCAGGTGATTGGAATTTTGAACCAAACATTTTATTTCAATCACTGAGGTATTTGTTCTCCACTCACCTAAAGAAAACCAGAGTGTCCAACAACTGAAACATCCTAAATATGGCAGTAAAGATGAGGACAACAGTTGGAATAATATAAATACTACCTCATTGCAAAAGTATAGACAAATACAATATTATCTGTTTTGTTATGTAGTTTTATTGTATTATTGTGTTGCAAGTGTCATTTAACTTAGCATTTACTAAAGAGTATCCAATCAAAGCCAAAATTGATAAGAAATTGCCATCAAAATAGACTAGAACAGCCAGGAAACAATGCTAAAACAATACAGAAGTGAAAGTGTCAATAATTTTACTAAAATTCTTAAAAAAAGGATATGCAGATAGTGTAAAGGATAGTAGCTCAAATTCTAGTTGAGTCCATTGCATTCACTTTCAAGCAAACACCCTTGGGAACAGTATGAATATCTCTTATTACCCAGCTATGAGTTAAATAAGCATACTGGGTTCATCAGCCTTAGTTGGCAACCAGTCTAGGAGAAGGATAATTTTGAATTTAAAACTGGTTGGGCATGGGGCTGGCAATGTCATTTAGCAAAAATCCTACTTCCTTTCAGCTGCAATGTCTAATGGATTTAGGCTGTAGCCTCATACTCCACATAGGAGTCTACAAGACTTCAGTTAGTCACCAAGAAGACCTACCCTTTCTCACTTAACTAATCAATATGTACATTCTAATGCTTTTAAAATACTTTACATTGGACATAAGAGGTAGGATAAATGTTACTAGTATGAACATGTTATCAGAAAACCAAATTTGTGAGCAGGCTTTATAACATGAAGAAAGGCATAAATCAGTTTCTCCTCCTGCTTGATAAAATGTCTGTTGTCACTAGCCTGTCACATTAGTTGATAGAGAAGAGGTTAGGTGAGTGAGCACTTGGGAAAACTACTCTTCTACCTTATGACATACAAACTTTTTTCTTGTTCAGGGATTAACTTTTACAGGTGCTCCTGCTAATAGCCACCATTGCATATATGATGGTGGCTAAAAATAGGCATCAGCATCCATTAATCAGATGGATGGAACAAGGATTTTGATATACAAAGCCCCCGTCCCCAAGTTAAAAAATAACTGAATTTGTCTTAAGAGTTTTTAAAACGGTTTTCTATACCATTCCTAGTTATGAGTTATTAAAAAAAAAACTTTTAAGATATCTCAGTTAAAAATGTGAAAACTTTATTTTTCAATTGCAGAAAAAAAGGAAGTTATTTTTAGCTTCCTTTTATATTTTTGTTTCATGAGAAAGTAATCCCGCCAGCCCCCCAAAAACAGTCTGTCAAAATTTCTTGGCAATTTTCTTTTCCTCCAACATGAAAAGTGATATCATCCTTCTCAGACGACTTTCAGATTTTCTAATCATAAAAACGTATCAATAATGTTTTTCTCCTAAAAGCTACTTCAAAAATGTTTTAATTGTCAAAAATTCCAACTAAAGTGTATTCCCATTTAAAACAATAAGTAATTTTTTTTTTAATCAATAAGGCATTGACTGGTGAAATGATCAAGTTCATGTGATAATGTTGATAAAATAATACAAGAACATATAAATTTTGGTATATTTGGCCAGCAGTTGTGTTTTAAAATATGTATTGCTAAAAATATTTTATGACTTTAAATCTAATGATCTTTTTTGGTATATTTAGCCAGCAACTGTCTTTTAAAACATGTTTTGTTATAAACATTTTATGATCATTAAATTCAATGCTTTTTTTTCTCTAATATACAAGTATCCTTTTGCAAATATGGTTTTTGATTGCAGACATGTTGGCTAAAATTTCATGCAATCCTACCAGTGGTTCAGTCAGTTAAGTGCCATACGTGAAACACACTTGGGCGATCATGTCCTTTTTGAAGTGTGACTGATTAAACAGAAAATTTTCCCACAGTAGGTTGCCATTTCTTTCTGCAGTAAACTGGCTGCCAACCAAGACTATAGAACTTAATCTGTCCTGCTATTCAATCCATTGGTGGAAGGAGAAGAAATGGATTAATACATTTGAACTTGACTCTCTAACTTTTCATTCCAAGCCAATATCCATTGCACTACAACTCCTGTCCCTATCAGTGCACATGAGTGAGAAAAAAAAATTCTTCTTTAAGAAGTACAGAGTGTAGCAGAAGTACTTACCATATAATAATAAGACAGTGGGAGGTATTTTTGCCAATTGTATTCTTATTTTTAGAAAATTAAATTGAATGTAGCTAAAGGTAGTAAATAATGTGACAGCAATGTGTAATAATATTTTGTTATATTTGCATCCATACATGTTGGGTATGAAACAACAGTTATTTTTATTTATGGATAGTTGCTTTTGTTGGTTGTAAATGGCTTCTATAATCTTTAGTCTTTTTATTTTTGCAAGAGTATTCTAGTATCATTAGAAATAATTAGATGATTTCCCCAAAAGAAAACAACATACCAATTCCAAAAAGGTAGAAATATAATACAAGAAAAAACTACACGAATAAAACGCTTCAAGTTTTTCAAAAAATTTCCAAGATCACAAACGCTAAACATCTTTTCAGATCAACAATTCATTTTGATGCCCAATTATGTCTGCTTTACAGTGAAAAAATTGCAGACAAAAATGTTTGTGTTTGTTATCTTGAAAATATAATACAAAATAATTTTTCAAGCTTATGACAGTTCAAAACCAAAGAGTTTTTTTTCCCTTTTTTCTAAAAAATATAAAGCTCTTAATTCCATGCTGAGAAAAAATTTCCAAATTGATTTCAAGCCCTTAAAATATTTAAATGAACAAAGGACAATTTGCAATAAACCAAAATACTGCAAAGTTTGATCATATGACAAATACCAATCATCTTTTTATTATGCGCGCACACACACACACAAAATGATATTTTAAAACTTGAAAAACAATTACATTTTTTTTATCTCAAAATAATTTATTTTTAATGTTATGTCCCTTCAGAACAGACAATCATGGCTCTCCACGGATTCTTTTTTTCTTACCATGTATTCTTTAGAAGGATAGTGGAGTGGTGTCTTGTTGCCTTCTTCATGGTTTTAGAATTCAGAGTTTTTCTTCTATTAGACTGACTGCCACTTGAGGCTAAAGTGTTCAGTTTACCCTTGTGTTTATTAAAACCATTGATGGGGAGAAGAGTCAGACCCATGCTTTTCTCGAGAAAATAAAAGCAAACACAACAGTCAGTCAGTTAAGTGCCATACATGATACATGCTTGGGCGATCATGTCTCAAAAGAGACATGACTGACTGGGCAGAAGATTATCCCGCAGTAGGTTGCCATTGCTTTCTGTGGTAGACTGATTGCCAACCAAGGCTATAGGACCCAATCTGTCCTGCTATTTAACCCATAACTGGAAGGAAGAGACGGATTAATACCTTTCCCAAGGGTATTTGCGCGTAAGTGAATACAATGGATTCAACTGGAATTCGAACTTGGCTCCCCGGTTTCTCGTTCCGAGCCGATATCCACTGTTAGGCCAGAATTTGAACTTGGCTCACCAATTTCATTTTTTGCACTGATATCCATTTACACCAATCCCATATCCATTTACACTTAATCACATATCCTTTTGAACAACAACCTTTTAAACTTTTGGATTGAAAGAAAATTAATGTGATGACAAACGAAAAATAAAGACAGACAAAGAAAATGTAAAATGAAAAAATAATTGAGGAAATCCAAAAGAATATTTATTACAGTTGTGACACAATAAGTCTTATCTAAACAATTTATTCTTTCACTTATAATGAGCAACTGAAATAAGAAAACCACCATAAAATGCACTGAAATTAAGTACCTTTTCAGACAAAGCCTTAGCAATAAAGGAACGAGCAGTATTTCTTACTCTGGTTGTCGACAAATCGCTCTTCACCTCTACAGGAACACGTTTATCCTGTTCTTTGAAAAAGTGGTTCCATTTCTGACACAGACGTCGTGCATGTCTTCTAACTTGGGCATCCTCATGCGTGCAAAGCCTTTTCACTGTCCGTCCTGAATAACAATAATAAAAAGATCAGGTGGGTACAAGAAAAAGAAGGAATGATAAATGCACTTGGAAGTAACTAGCTGCAAAAGCCATGTGGGTTTGTTGCAGAAAGTCACTAGCAAACAAATATAGGAAAGAAAGAAAGTAAAAATGGAAGAGTAGTTGTATTGAACATCTGTGTTGATAGTCAATATGTTGCATATTACAGTTTGGTGAAACGGTCACTTGTTTTGCTATCAGATAGCCTCTTTAAGAAAGCATCCAAAACCAGATTTTCAATATGTTAATGCAAAATTCTTTCTGTTGGAGTTCTTTTTTTTTCTCTTAAATAACAGGAATAAATTTCTAAAAGAGTTATTCTACACAACCATAACCAAATACAAATAAGTAGCTTTTTATTTAAATCAAATTACTTATTGTTTTACACATGTTCAAAGCATCAAATGCCAAAATATTTTCTTTTTTAAAACTTTCAAAAAGCATCTGGCAATGCATCGTAATTACATAGATCTCCAGTACATAGAAATAGGTGAGTGAATAGGAGTGGAAGAAATAACAAAGCCTGAAATTTCATCTCTAGATCCAGGTGGGTGAAGTTTATTACTCTCTCAACTTACTAAATCCTTTCAGAGAAGAAAGAGAACAATTAAAAAAAAAGAAAAGAAAAAAAGGTGTTTTACTAATTACTATCAATCTTTTTAAAAGAGATCTGATCTGTTTGCTGGATATTAATCTATAATACTTTATAGCTGGATATGCTTCATGAAACCAGCCCAATAATAAATGATCACTCCACAAACAAATTTAATAAAAATTGGTTTTAAGAAATCCAGAAAAAAGGACCTTTTTGGAGGGGTAGAAGGGAAGGGGAAGTTAAAAGGCAAATTTAAGTGAATAAATTCTTCTACTTTATGCAAATTCAAATGAAATAGCAACAAAATTAAAGGGGGAAATAAGTTAAAAATTTTCTAAATAATAAAACATAGGTTTACCAAAATTCTTTGTCAATTTGGGTAGCTTTAACTAACAGACAGGAAAACTTATTATACAGCATATTACCCATCAATAATAATTATTTATACTAGTTTCCTTTGCATTCCTGTTTAAAAAATCTTAAAAGTTTTGCCTCTTTTCCTAACCAATCTTACATACAAATCTTCCTGGCCCATAATAAGTTGTTAGTTTTAAGGAAATTAATAGCAATATTATGAAAAAATATATAAATAACTGATTCATCTAACTGGCTGTCCTGTTAAAATGAATAAAAATTCAAAGAAACTTTATGTGATTACCATACAGTTAAAATATCATAAAAATGTAAAGAAAATTTCACATGTACTTGAAAAAGAAATAAAGTGATAATTTCTAAAAACACCCCAATATTATATGATAAAAAAGTGGGGAAAACAGTTTGTTAAAAAATCATGGTATATAAATAGTTAAGAAAAATAAATAAAACAATGATGAATTTCAAACTTTAAAGTGATGGCTGTCACTAAAATCTAAAGAAAATGTTAAATTTAGTTTTCATTCTTTTAAATGAGATTAAAGCAGTAAAAAAGACTGATGTGTTGCAATTGTGTTTCCAACAACTACAGTATTACCAGCAGCAGATACTTACACACAGACATGGAGCTTTACTCTACCCTCTTCCTGTTCCCTTTACAATGACAGAAAACCAACAATATCTATATTAATTTAACCTGTATTCAGATACAGCTTTTACCTACCTACCTACCACTGAGTTGGATGTGCAAATCATTGCAGCTGCTCCTTTAATTTTACATAGCTATTTGCTTTCATATGGCAGAAATCCAATAGGCAGGAAAAGTGACAACAAGTCTTAAATAATAAGATGGACAGTGCAAAGTTATTCTTCAGAATTTTTATCTAAACATCAGAATTCATTATTCAGGAAAAGCACAGGCACGCACACAAAATTGGAACAATAAATCTATAGCTTAAAGTCATTAGTTGAATTTTGACCTGAAATTTCCATTGTTTAATATTTGCTCAGTGTGTAATATGGAAAAGCACTGAGTTCAGTACATTAACAGATAAAAATATTTTTGCTTTGTTTCATCGTTATACTTATTGATTAACCTACATATTTATATACATATACAAAATCTATCTTATACACACACACACTCATATATATATATATATATTTATATAGAAAAATTTGCTTGTATATATATATATATATATATATATATATATTTTCTTTCACTAAAATTTAGGGATATATGGTTATGTACTTAATGAAGGTTACAGTTAACTGCGCATCCAACATTGCCAGTGATCTTTAACCTTTATCAGAGAGGTCATGAAACTCAACCAATGCTAATATTATGAAAATATAAAACATAAGGATGCTGGAAAAAATAAATAAAAACATTAAGCGCCTGGGACAATAAAAATTATGGAAAATCTCTTTACTTCCTTATTCCTATAAAACAATAAAACATAAGGATACTGGAAAAACTAAATAAAAAAATGAATTAACTCTTCCTTGTTTGCTATACTTTTAACAAAAGATGTTTAAAAGAAAGGTTGCTGCCCAAATATATATATATATAATCTTAAAACTAATGTTGTTACTGTCTTATACTGGCATTTCACAGCTCTTGAACTGGTTTTAGGAGTTTGTAACCAAAAATAAAAGAAAATTAGTGACATTTGCCAAAATGAACTGACCAGAATAACTTCTTTGCCTTTTCATTTTGTTGATTAATTTTTGGACAGTCTGGGAGCTCTAATACTGGTGCCAGTTTTAACTTTCTTAAGGATATGCAGACTCTTCCCTTCACTTGTATCTTAATCTTTGTCTAAATCATTATGGGCAGGGTCTAATATATATATATATATATAAATATATATAAGTACTTTTTTCCCTGAAAAATATTTTTATTATATTAGCATTGGTTGAGTTTCATGACCTCTCTGATAAAGATTAAAGATCACTGATAATGTTGGATGTGCAGTTAACTGTAACCTGTGGCTAAGCTAATTTTTCAAGTGCATACTCATATATCACAAAATTTTAGAATTTGCAGATTGTAGGTGACACAGAGCAAGAAATTTGAGAATTCCACAGGTGAGAAGTGTGAGAAAATGAAACTATTAGATTAGAACTTATGGTTACATTTAGCTATGATGAAAATAATTCCATGATGAAAATATTATGGACAAAGTAGATGAGCAATGAGGAAGTTTTGAGAAAAATGGAAAAAAAAGGACACTTTTGCTTAGGATCAGAAAGAATTAAAATTTCTAGAATATACAATGAGGAAAGAAGGCTTAGAGAATTTGAGACTTACAGGACATACAGAGGTGCAAGAGGAAACAATATACTTAACAAGTTTGTGTAAATGGATGACAGGACAAGGAGTAGAAGGTCAACACTGCTTAGAGCTCAAAGATAGGAAGTTGTGGAGAACCATGATCGTCCACGTCATGAAGGGCATAGAAAAATGAAGTCATTTTGACTTACTACTGCTGATAAAGCTTTATTTCAATTTCCTTTATATTCAGAATAAAATATGTTATTTTGTTTCTCCCCCAACTATGAGTTAAATAGCAGAATTTGTATCTAGAAAAATCATTGTAAAAATAATTGTTAATTCAATATTCATTCATTAAAAAGAAAAATTATGCTTGTAATCCAAAATAATTATGTTTTGGCTTTAAATAACCTATTAAGGGTTGATAAGCTATAAAAAAAAACAAATCAATCTCTATGTTTTAAAAGAAATTCAGCAACTTTTTACAATTAATTCTTCAAATATAAATTCTTCAAGCTGGTTTCTGTTTATTTCCCTTGTGATTTGTGATTCAAATCACTTGTTATTTAGAAAAGTTGTGTCAAAATGTTTTAAACTTTTCCTTTTCATTGTTTTTTATTGCAACATTTATCATACTTTCCGAAAAATTCATGAAAGTAAAAAGCATTTGATGACTTGCTAATCAAATTACCTGAAAATGACTGTTTGAAAATCATTGCCTTTTAATGAGCAAGCAATTTCTTTTTAATTTTGGATTTTTTTACATTTAGTTTTACAACTCAGATATCAGTTCTAAGACAACATTACAGCTTTTCTAATGGAGAAATAGTTTCTCTTTCTTTCTATTTCTGTTTATCTGCGACTAAAAACTAAAAGAAAACTAGAAGATTTTTCATTAAACTTAACATTACCGAGACTTTTTATAGGAAATTCTGGATATTTTCAGAATTTCAAACAGAGAAAATTACTAGGAATAGAAATAAAGAAAACTAAAAAAGGTAAGAGATACAATTCTAACAAAACAACATTTCTTGATTATGCAGTGGTTCAAGTCCCAGGTGTGTAATTTGTTGCACGTCTAAGTTTTATGCAAAAAAACTTGACAAAGAATTTGTGTGTCAAAACACATTTTAGCCTTGGAGATCAAAATTACAGTTTCCATAATAAATATTAAAAATTAAAAAGAATTACTTTTTTTAAAAATAATTTGCCACTAATGCATAAAGGGTTACAGCGAGAAAAAAGACTGGGTACCGAGGGTATTGAGGAAAGGATAAAAGATTAACAGGATTCCAGAAGATAGAAGATGGTAACTTTTTTTTTTTAATCATATCACCCCGAGCAAGGCGGTAATGCCACTGATATGCAGGGGGCTATGTAAGAGTGAAAAGATTGGAAAAGAGAAAGCCGGAAACCACATCCTAAACAGGGAACAAGAGATGAGCCTCTTCACCTGTTCAATAGACGTGGGTGGAGGGAAACAAGTAAACGTAAGAAACTGTTGGAGTAGAAGGACATTTAAATATTTCAACGGTAAAAGAGTTGGATCTAGATGCCAATCTAGTAGCACACTAAAATTCATGTGGTTGAAGCACCAGAAAAAAAATAGTTCATTAGAGCAGTTGCCATGAAAGTACATGTAGAAAAGATAGAGGGAAGCCACATCACATCAGTGAGAAAGTCACTGAAGCCGTGATGTCAAGTGAGGACCATTTACACTGCAGATTTTTCTTTGGATTTTGTCAAGAACCTCAAGATGAAAAGCAAGCACACCAGGTCATATATGGCAACAGTATTCAATGCATGGACAAATGGTAGATTTATAAAATAGAATGTAATGCTAAAATGGACAAATCTCTTTCAATTCATTGTTAAATATTACCTTAGGTCATTGTTTCTCAACCTTTTTAAGCAACAGCACACTGAGGAGCTAATGAAATTATTATGGTATACTAGGCAAAAATTTTAAAGGGTATACATTTAATAGCATTTATATACCATCATCAAATGTGAAAATACACACACATACATGAACTTATTTTATTTCAATGCTTCTATTCAAATATTTAAAAAAATACTTTTTAAAAAATGAATATTTGAAGAAAGCATTTAAAATAGCATGATCAAATAATACTGACAAGAATTATTTGAGAAAAAAAATTTAATACTTATTCAGTTAATAAAATACTAATGCTGTACCATTACTACTTTCACACAAACATACACATATATACACCCTTCTACAAATTAACTGAAACAACTGCTTTAGTTTCCTTTCTTTCACCACGCAATCAGTTTTAAACCTACTGGAGTAGCAGATGCAATCAATTTCTATTTTTTCCTCAGATGAGGTTATTTGCAGTGGTGTGCAGTAATATGAAACTATTTTCAGGGTATATGATGAAATCTGTTTGGCTTTAAAAAATATCATATCATCTGTGACTGCATCAGATTTTTATCCCACCTAGACACTATTGTCTTGATTGTCGATTATTTGTCTTACAACTATTGTCTGTGATGGTCATTACTCCAAGGAAGTGTACAAAAGTTGTAACACTGCGCGAACACACTGGCAAGCCTTACAAAGAGATCACAGATATTGTTGGTGTTAGCCTTTCAAGTGTCAGTTATATCATCAAGGCGAAGAAACAAACTGGATTCATCAGTTCAAAACTGAAAGGAAAACGTGGTCGAAAGAGAAAAACAATGCCAAGAGACAACATATACATGATCAGGAAAAGTATGGAAGATCCTAGGAAGACATTACTCGTTTTGTTTTAATTATTTTGGATAAGCATATATGTATGCCATGACAATATTTCATGCCATACTTGTGTGTTGTTGCCTGGCAATTGAGAAATACTGTTTTAGGTGCTGTTGCTTTTTCAATAAATAGTTTTTTTGTAACATTTCTTCAGAATCCATCTTACACATATACAAATCTACCATTCACCTGTGCACTGAATGCTGTTGCCATATCTGGTCTGATGCTCCAGCTATTCATCTCAGGATTTTCTACAAAATCCAAAGCAGGATTTGCAATATAATTGATCCTAATTTGGCAGCTTAGCTTCACTCACTGACGAGATGTGGCTTCTCCGTCTTTTCTGCAAATATTTTCATAGCTTCTGTTTTGATGAGCATATCTCCCTGATGCCCCATCTCCCTGATGCCCCCATCTCCCTGATGCCCCCATCTACACAAATTTACGTTTATGATGAAGTTATTATTAAGAAATCAACATTTTTTTTTTGTTTATATTTGCAATGCCATTTTTTTTCAAATATTTTCTTAAGAAAATATAACAGATTTTTCTGTTTATCAATCAATCAATCATGTACCTTCAGATACTGAGATACCCACAGGGTTAAATATCAAGAGAAATATTGAAGATTAACAGTAAGCGTTATATTTTCAAAATGATGTATACAATATATTTCAATAAACATATGACAAATATACGAAAGAAATCTGAAGGAAAAGCTTCCACCAAAACATTTAGAATGTAGTGAAATGTAATTAGGAAAATAAACTTTCTGAGTGGCAAGAAATTCAGAATATAGAAATATGTTAAGTCACGTTTCTAAAGTAAAACTGAAAATAAGTTTTGTCAACATAACATGCATTCAGCATTTTCTATGAATCTAGCACAAAATACAATTTAACTAAATAATTGTTAAATTTTGTCTTCACCTAAATTGTTAAATTTTGTCTCAAAAGGCATTGCAGATTTTACAAATACAAAATTGTGCACCGACTGCCCTAGTACATGAATGTTATTCAACTGGCATTGAGTCAGATCCTAAAATCTTGCTTAAGCCATTGACCTAAGCACTCAAGTATAAGATGGGCGTTTAACAGAGGCTTAAGTAGATTTTGTAAATGCTTTGTTTACTGCAGGATGGTCTAGCTTGAAATTTCACTTTTAAGAATGAAGATCAACATTTATACACTGAAAGAAAGTATGAAATTCCTTTGTTTTGATTGATCAATTGAAGCAATAAACAAATGGATGCTGATTATTTGTTTTTATGTAGCTTATAACACTTTTTTTAGAGACATGGTATTGCTAACAGTAAATATTTTTTTATTAGTACCACTTAAAACACACTGATCTTACTATTACATATTACTAACCAAGCATCTATTAAATTTTAGCAGTGGTAGAAAAAGTAGACTGATAATGTTCAATGTCACTAAATGAGGCCAGACTATGAAAACAAATATAGTTCTGGGAAGCAATATCTACCATCTAATATTTTTGTCCCTTTCATGGCAGCATTGCAAAATTTAAGAATTAAAAGAATAGATCCAAATGCATCAAAAATGGTGACAAAGATTTAAAGAATAAAGTTCTAAAAAATTAGGTAATGATACATTTTCATCGCAATTACACGTTGGAAAGTTATATTTAAAATGATTTTATATTATTAATGTGTTTCTTTCATAAAGGGACATTATGAAATTTTCCTGAATCCTAAATGCAGGTTACAAATAGTCTGTAATCACTGTAAACAATAGTATAATTGACCCTAAATGTTGTTTGTAAGAGAAAACAAGCCAGTGACAGATTTTAACTAAATATACAATTTCCACTTTGCTTCTCTAATTAAAGAAACAAGCCTTTTATATATAATTTCTTCTTAAATCAGAAAGATTTTGAAATTTGTTACCAAAAGTAAAGTCAATTGCAAAAATTCTGATACAGTTTTGAGGTGGTGGATTTTTCTGTTGAAACAAGATTGGGATTTTTTTTTTTGATGTTTGCAGTACAAGAAAACTACCAAATTTGGCTAGAGTTAGTCTGAGATAGCAAATAATTATCATATATCATATAGTGTACATTTTCTTTATTAATTCACCCAAGCAAGGCAAGAAAGCCACTAAAGCATAAGGGGTTACTGAGTGTGAGAGAATATGAGAAAACATAAATATTATTAAAGGGAGAGAACAATAATTAAAGATTTACACTACTTACATTGTTCAAACTAATTTCCTCTTTATTGTCATATTCACAATGATTTGGCTATTGTATGTTCTGGTCTTCTTCAAATGATATATCTATCCCAGTGGACGAAATAAAGGGTTCAGTTCAAAATTCCAACGTATATCACCTGAAGTAGGTTAGAGTATATAATGACTAAAAGGTCTTGAATATGACAATAAAGATGAGAGTAACACTCTGAACAATGTAAACAGTATAAATACTTACAATACCTCATCTCAGAAATATAAACAGATCCTGAAGAAGACCAAAGCATACAGTGGTCAAAAGTTTGTGAATATGACAATAAAGATGAGTACAACAGGCTGAACAACATAAATAGTATAAATAGTTACACTGCCTCATTTCAGAAATATAGACAAGTAATTAAGGAATTAAGAAGATAAAACATAACTTTTCAAGATCAAATTTGACTGGAAAGCATGAAGTTGAAGCAGAGAACCACAAGTGAGAAGAAGGAACAGAGAAATTGTTAGCATAGAACTTACAGTTACATCTAACCATTGCAACTGTAAGATGGTAAGACCTTACCATCAACGTAGTATAAGATTCATGAAGCCTAGGTTTCAAAAAGGAAAGCTTATCTTTGTAGAAAAGGCACAAAGAAGCTATGTTATGATGATGGCAAAGTGACCATACTTTTTGTTTTAATCATTTCACCCCAAACAAGGCAGGTGGTTACAGTGAGAGGAAAAAACAAGGTACAGGAGATGTTGAAGAAAGGATAAGAGAAGGATAGGAATCAAGGCGATAGAAGATGACAATTGACATTGCATTTAAAATTTTGGGTATTGTAGCTATCAGAGAAGCAAGCAAATGAAAAATAGAAACTATAGAGTAGAAGGGACAATTACATTTAACTATTTCAATGGTAAAAGGGTAGGACCTAGATGCCAACCTAGTAGCACGCTTAAATTCATGTGGCCAGGCATTAGGGAAAATAGTTCATCAGAACAGTTGCCATAAAAATATTTAACTATTTCAATGATAAAAAAGTGGGACCTTGATGCCAATTTAGCAGCACGCATAAATACATGTGGTCAGGTGACCAGGGAAAAATCTTGCCATGAAAATACTTGTAGAAAAAAAACAGAAAGAAGCCACATCATTTTGGTGAGAAAGCTACTGAAGGTTGGCTGCCAAGCCAGGATCAATTATATTGCAGATTCTCTTTTAAATTTTGTTAAGAACCTCAAGATGAATAGCAGGAGCACCTGACCAGACATCCCAGAACAATGAGAACAAAAGTGCATGAAACCTAGTGAGGGTTAAATTCAAAACAATAGAAAATCTAATGGTTGAGATTTAAGAAATTTACATATTCAAAAGTAAAAAGTTTAAGGAAAGGTAGGTAACTATTTCAAAGAGCCAGGTTCGAATTCCAGTTAAATTTGTTGCATTCACCATTCACTTACATGCAAATATCCTTGAGAAAGGTATTAATCCATCTTTTCTTTCCAGTTATGAGTTAAATAAAAGGACAGACTGGGTTCTATAGTCTTGGTTGGCAACCAGTCTACTGCAGAAAGTAATGGCAACTTACTGTGGGAAAATTACTGCCCAATCATCATGTTGCTTTCGAGACATGATCGCCCAAGAATGAATCACATATGGCACTTAACTGAATGGGTAACTGTTTGGACTCTTAACAAGAGACCAACACATCAAAAATATTTATATTTCTTCTAAAATGACGGCAACATATATACTGATCTACCTACTATTGAGTAACTTACAATAAAACATAAGAAAAAATAATGCAAAATCCTAACAGTGACAGGAGGGATATATATATATATTGAATTTTTTTTATTTGTTTAACATTATTATTTTTTAAAGAAATAAAAAAAAATTCAAATATGTCAGCTAATGCCAATTTCGTAGACTTCCATTAACTTCCATAATATATATATATATATATTTCTTTTTTTCACTGTTGACAACATAATTATTGTAAAAAAATAAAATAATAAGGCACTGTTAAAGAGCAAACATGTAGCAAAAGCTTTCACAACTGGTAATAAAGAGAATGAACTGAGCCAATACTGCTTCGCTATTGACTCTCTAATGAATTTAGTAAACACTCCCTTGCTATTGTATCTCTCTCTCTCTCCATGAGTGTGACAGGAGGGAAATGTGGATATATATATATATATATATATATATATATATTTTAGCCATCAAAGCGAAGAAGCTATGGCTCAGTAAGTATATCTATCTATCTATATATATATATATATATATATATATATATATGCACAAATTAATACGGGCTTACGGCCTATCACGCGTTGAATACACCGGTTCTCGCTCGATCACCGAAGTTAAGCAACATTGAACCTGGTCAGTACTTAGATGGGTGACCGCTTGGGAATACCAGGTGCTGTAAGCGTATAGTGACGGATGTGTGTTGTGGTGCAGTGGATATCGGCTCGGAAAGAGAAATCGGTGAGCCGAGTTCGAATTCCAGTTGAATACCCTGCATTCACTTAAGCACTGGTACCCTTGGGAAAGGTATTAATTCGTCCATTCCCTCCAGTTATGGGTTAAATAACAAGGATAGGACTTGGGGACCCTGCTCTTAAAAACAAATCCCAATGAATCGTGAAAAGAAAAACGTTGTAAAAATAAAATAACCTTACCCAAAAATCACTGGTTATGACCTTAAAATGATCCCATAAGGATTGATAGGTCGTTAAGCCTCAAAAACAAACAAACAAACAAATTAATACACAATGGTTTTTATTATCCTAGTGTATATTTTATTTTTTTTTTACATAGTCACCTGCTTTTCAGCAATGGTTAACAAGCTCATTACAAAAATGATAGTGAGTTCATTTCATAACAGATGTCCTACTAAGCCATTTGCATCTACTACAGTCCTTTTACATTTTCTCATGAACAAGCTGAAGAAATGAATTATTATCTAAATGATAAATGATGAAAAATGTAGCATTGGTAAACTAGTCAAATACACCTAAAAATAAATTTTAATCTCTCTCTCTCTCTCTCTCTATATATATATATATATATAGGATTTTATGCATGGTTTTGAATCATAAACCATATTTGAATTTTATAAATTGCTTCTAATGCAGGACTTAACCTAAGCATTTGACACAGTTCTTCTAGAATCAAAAATTTGATCACTGGAAAGCAGGTTTATTTAAAAAGAAGAAAACCTCTGTGGGTGGTTAGAAACTTCAGGGTCAGTAGAATCAAAAATTCCCACATAAATAAAGAAAACATTACATATAATCTGAAATCAAACAGTATCATATAGTTGGCTCATCTGTACACTGAAATATACAAGTAAGACATAATAGGATGATACTCTACTGCATTATATAGCTTCTTATCCTCATGAATTGTTACACAAGCCAGTAATAAAAATATACTTGTGTTTCAAAACAATACCAATTAAAATTATTTCTAGAAAGAAGAGGTAAAATGACAGATATCATATTTTCTAGATAGTTAAAAATAATTGGCACAAATCGTTGATGAAAAAATGTAGCATTGATAAACTAGTCAAATGCACCTAAAAATAAATTTTAATCTCTCTCTCTCTCTCTCTCTATATATATATATATATATAGTTTCGCCATTGCTGAGGAAACAGGAAAGTCCCTGTAGAAATGGCTATTCACCAGATTTAAACATCGAAATTTTGTTTTATTATTTTTATATCCTGCCATCCCCAGAGAATAGAATGCTCTACCTGATAAAAAACAGTAACGTGCGGTACGAAGAAGGAAGGTCTTAGGCGAAGGCATTCACTATTCAATAGTCTATTCTGCTCCAACCCATTGCTTGCCTATATGTGTATTATTGTTAATTGTACCTTAGTACAATAAATCTGTTATACTTTATTCCTGGTGTTGAGTACCATTCTTCAACTGATCTATTTACACTGTATTGCTTTTCAGGATATATCAGTTTGTCGATGAAGATGACTGTTGCCTGATATCAGTTTGGTGACAAAGATGACTGTCGCCTGATATCAGTTTGGCGACGAAGATGACTGTCGCCTGATATCAGTTTGGCGAACTAGGAAAACTACCACCGGATATCAACTGGTGACAGAAAAAAGCGAATTCACATGGAAATTTCAGTTGTTGAATAAGGATTAGGACTCTTAAGGAAATACAACAGTATTAAACGAGAAGACGTAAAATATGAGCGCTAAAGAAAATATTTCAGCTGAGAATTTAAGTAAGAACCTTCAACAGTGACAACCATATAAAAAAAATAAGGTAAGAAGTAGTTTTTTGTACCCCTTCATAAAAAAAAAAAAAATATAGTTCTTTTTTTCTTGCCAAATTTTTAACTAGTTGGTCAACTGTATGGTTGAATTTTTATTTTTCCATATACATATTTTTGTTGTGTACAGAACATGGAGCAGTTAGCAGAATTTATGAAGACACTAGGCATAGCGGTTCAACAACTAATACAACAACAGCAAAGTCAACAAAAACAACAAACAGATCTTCAACAACAAATTATAAAATAAGTTGTTTTGCAAAAAATATTATTAAAGGAAGGCGAACCAAAGGAAGGTTCTAGAATTTTCTCTGTGGAGGGTATATCAAACTCTCTTTCAGAATTTTTTTACAAACCTGAGGAAGGAATAACTTTTCCTACGTACTTTAAAAGGTACAAAACAATTTTTTCAAAAAGGTGCAAATCATAGACCAATGAAGAAAAAATTATGCTTTTACTACAAAAAAATCAGCGCTCAGGAAAATACGAAGTACACAAACTTCATTTTGCCAAAGAAACCAGAAGATATTTCGTTTGACGAAACTGTTGAAATATTATCGAAAGTGTTTGGCGAACGGGACAGTTTGTTTCATACACGGTATAAATGCTTAAATATCGTGATAGAAGAGGACGAAGATTTTGTTTCATATCGCCTTCATTTCCAGTTTAAATAGTACAAGGTTCACTTCCTCTGTTAAAACTGTTCTTTTTTAAATATTCTGAGTGAAATTACCATTTATTTATTTTTCAATGGTCTGAAGGAGGCAATTGTAAAATGTTTTTTACAATGCCGAAATAAATTCTGGACTTATAACTCAATTACATGTTCAGTTTTCTTCTCAATATATATATATATATTATTTATTTAAAGAATTTTTTTAATAGATACTCGTATTTGTGTAGATATTCTATTTTTTATAATTAAACAGTATATTTATTTATATGTACTGGCCTGAATAATCAAGAAATAATCCTAGAGCATATTTTTCTAACAAGATTTCTTGAATATGAGTATAGCTACAATGTGGTGACTATGTTTGAGGAATAAAAAAAACATTCCTATCAATATACACTGGGCTATGATAAGGTTTTAGCCACCCTTGATTACAGTAATTTTGGTTTGCGTAATAACATCTCCTTTTTTTCAGGCAGTAATATGTTAGTATCACGCTACTTTCATCTATGAATTATAGTTGACTCATATTTTTGCAATGAAAGTTCATGGAAGTAACTAAATTAAGGAATTTCAATGAGGACAAATAATAGGATAGAATCAGTGTGGCAAGTCAAATAGAGTAATTGCTAGGTTTTTCCAGATTAGTCACCAAACAGGGAATAATATTGTCAAGAAATTTAATGAAGGCCACTGTCATGTGGAACAATATTCAGGAAAACTAAGCATCATGTCTGAGCGAACAAAATATTTACATTATTTACACTGTTCAGACTTTTGCCCCTATCTTTGTTACCATATTCTCAACATTTTTGGCCATTGTTCACGTCAACCTTCAGGTGATTGGAATTTTGAATTGAACTCTTTATTTCAATCACTGGGGTAGGGTGTTCTCATTCCATGAGCCATGCCACTTCCGGATGTCTTAGTTATCTCTATTTAACTGTCTAAGTTTTTTGTTCACCACTGCTGTAGCCAAGTATTGAACTCGCAACTCTTTAGGTCAAGTCACTGGATCTAACCAACACTTTTATCCACTAGGCCATGTGTTCTTGAACAGTTCAAACAAAGTAAAAAATGTAAATAATTACAATACCTCCTCTCAGAAATATAGACAAATATGACAACATTCCAAAGACACATTGGCATAACCAAGGATGCATTTCAAAAGCTAACCAGAGTACGGAGAGGAAAATCTCATTGGAAACAAAGAAAAGAGTGCTGGACTACCATGTGATTTCTGTCTTTCTGTTTGGCAGTGAGTGTTGGACAATCTCTTCAAGGATGAAGGAGAGGCCTGAGGCAGCAGAAATATGGTTCTACAGAAGAATGCTGAGGATACCATTGACTAAGCACATGAGCATTGACAAGATGCTGGAAAGATTAAGAGTGACAAAAGACAGAAACAAATGGAAGCCCATGATCACCTATGTCCTGAAAGGACACAGCACATGTAGAAAAAGAAGATCTAGATAATAGTAAAGATATCTAAACTGAGTTTAAAACCAAGATTATACAAGACTACATATCAAGCCTTTGGATATAATATAATTTCTAAACAATTTACTTTTTCTAGATCAACTGTTTAAAACATCATTGTTTTAAAAAAAAAACAGTTGCATATAAATTTGGACGTGAAAATGTGGAAGTGCATAAAATTCATGTCCGTGAAGTTTTCAAAAGAATTAAGAATTATGGATTCAATTATATATTACAATTAAGGAACTCAGGAATTATTTTGAAGTTGATACAGTGAAAATAACAAGAAACACTATTAAAAAGGACAGGCCTACAAGCATCTTCCTGAGACCCCCTTTCTAGAGAATAATCATTTCATTCTATATGGTAAGACAATTCTGAGAGTGCTAGAAGTCCTGTCAGGATTCGTCATTGGCAGATGCAATCTGATCAGTATAAGATACACAGATCATACAGTCCTGATAGCAGACATAAAAAGGAAACTACAAGACTTCCTACAGGAAGCTGTTAAAGAAAGTGGAAAGAAAGGACTACATATAAACTACAAGAAAACTGAATGCATGGTAATCAATAAAAAGTGGAGCCCAAAATGTCAACTACAAGTCAGGGATACTAAAGTCAAGCAGGTGCAGAAAAGTGTTCTAAGTGGGAAGTGTTCTAACAGAGGATGGAAAGTACGACACTGCAATCAAAAGGCGTATTGGCATGGCCAAGGATGCATTCCAGAAGCTGAATGACAGCTGTCCTCCTTTATAGCAGCGAATGCTGGACAATCTCATTAAAGATGAAAAAAAAGACTTAAAGCAACTGAAGTGTTGTTCTACAGAAGGACGCTGAGGATACCATAGACATAATATGTGAGTTTTTGGAGAAGATGGACATGAAAAGAAAACTGATATTTAACATCAGGCAAAGACAGCTGAAGTCTCTGAAACATGTAGTGAAGAAGAAGGGTTTGGAGAATCTGATGCTCACAGGATGGATAGAGAGAAGGAGAAACCAGAGAAAGTAACGTGTGACATACTTGATGGTCTTGAGCAGATGGATGGTGGAGTGAGGGTTGGATGGGATAACAGAAGGAGTGTCAAGAGCTACAAGGGAAAGGGAGATGTGAAAAGCCATGATTGCCTATGTCCAGAAGGGACATGAGACGTAGAAGAACTATATGAAAGTTTATTTAGATTTTTAAATTAACATATTGATAAGCTTATATCATTCTAATATATACTATGGTCAGATGAGACAAAACTGGAATGATAAAAAATGAATTCAGAGATGTTCTCAATCTTAAGAATACTATTTCCACAACAAAACATGTTTTCAAAGGGACAAGAAATTTGCTAAAAGTTGATAACATAACGGAAAAAGT
Organism: Ascarosepion bandense; assembly: GCA_037127315.1. Lineage (NCBI taxonomy): Eukaryota > Metazoa > Mollusca > Cephalopoda > Sepiida > Sepiidae > Ascarosepion > Ascarosepion bandense. The sequence continues at coordinate 2,260,292 of JBBBDQ010000536.1, read as the reverse complement.
GAATTACTGTAAAATATTGTCGGCAAACTTGAAACCTGAACCTGAAGCCCAAGTGGAGCTTTATCGAAAATATCAGTCAGTTAACTGCCATACATGATACACACTTGGGTGATCATGTCTCTTTCAATCCATGACTGATGAAGCAGAAGATTATCCTGCAGTAGGTTGTCATTACTTTCTGATTCTTTTGGTTGCCAACCAAGGCTATAGAACTAAATCTTATCTGTTATTCAACCTATAGCTAGAGGAAGAAGAGACAAATTAGTACCTTTACCAATGGTATTTGCAGGTAAGTGAATGCAACAAATTCAATTGGAAATTGAACTCAGCTCTTTGATTTCTCATTCCAAGCTGATATCCTTTGCACCATGATGCATATCTAAAATATACATAGTTTAAATTAATTCAAAAATATATTCTGAAATCTAAACATTTTCATCTTGGCTTTTACTGAATTGTGAGCTAAATCAAAGTAAAAACTTATGGAATGAGCCGGAAAAATTTGTAAGAGCAAGAAAACAAAGTAATTTACAACAACTGGAAATTTATGCAGGATATCTTTTTTGCATTAAATTAGTAAAACGTTACTAAAAATCACTAGGAAAAATTATGTAACTGAAAAAAGTTATAAAAATTTTCTGGTTTCATTAATTTTGGAGAAACAATTATTTTTTTTCTCTTTAAAATTATTCGAAATGAAATCTTAAATATTTTGATTGATATATTTACTAACATCCCTGGTAAGCTACTTCTGTTTTTAGAAAATGATAAATACTCAATTATCTTTTTAATTATTTTTAATAATTTAAAACAAATACTTATGTATTTGTTTTAAATATTTATTTATGTACTGCATATTATATGTATACATATATTTAGTTTTAAAAATCAAAATAAATTCTTAAACAAGCAAACTGAAATAATGGGTAAATGTAGGCATAGAAATATTTACTTTTTCATCTCCGCATTAATTAAAAATAAGAAAATAAATAAAATAAATATAAACTTTAAATAAATAAATGCATATAATATAAACTTAAAAATTATTAATAAATAAATAAACGAATATTAAATATACATATCACTGTGTGTGCATGTACATATAAATATATACACACATAAAACCAACTATAGACGAACAAACCTAACCTTTCAAAATCAATACTTTAATATATAACACCAAAGCAAAAACAAACTACTAATCATTAAATAAAAATTGAGGTGTTTGAAATTATAAGGTACTTTCTGTCACAAAATAAAAATGAAAAAAATCATGTTTAAAGTTTGTCAAGTTTCGAAATAACTTTTTATCTATATGAGATAAACCACTCAATTATTTTTAAAGGAAGCTAAAAGCATCTACTTTAACATACAAACACCTGCACTTGACTGATTTTTACATACATGGCAGAAAGTATCTTCTTGTACTGAAGGCATTAAATAGGCATTAGATAAATGATAACATGATATAAGCAAATATTTAATTTAATAGATGTACACTATTTAAAATTACATATATGTGCATGTGTACGGAATATATACTATATATTCTACATAAATATATTCAAACAGCAAAGAAAATACTCTATAAAACAACCAACCATAATTCACTAAGAACAAAAAAAATAACATTACCATTTAAGCACTAGTCTTTTAATAATAAAATACAGACATAAGTGTACATGTGCTTGTGTACGTGCATTTGTATGTGTATATATGTGTATGTGTGTGCATGTGTATAAATAAAGACATGAGCATATAAATTCAAACAGTAATAAATAAAAATTTGATTATAAATCTAAATTCCCACAATTAATATTTTAATAGTACTCAACTTAAAATACCACCAAACCAAATAAGAAAACCTAATAATGGCTACATAAAGACATATATAAATATCTTTATTATCATTTAAGCATTAAAATCAATTATTTATGTAAAAGACAAAATACAATTTTTCTAACTCAAGAAAAACTAGAACGCTCAAAAATGAAAAATGACTTGTCTAGTAAAAAAAACAGGTATCACATAGCAACAAATTATTTTAATTAAAAGAAAAGAGGAGAAAGAAAAAAGAAGAAAAATCTAAGGAGGGAGTGTAAAGTGGGGGAAAAAAAAATGATGGAAAGGACAAATAATCATGACACCCTACACACACACGCACACAATGAAAAAAACTTGCACCAATGATAAGTGCATACAAAAAAGAACAATCAAGAAATATAAGCAGCCAATTACTAATAACCCCTGACAAGTGAATGGGCAGGTCTGTTTACAAAACTCTAGAGCTGAGATGTTAAAGGTAACATCATTCAGCTAAGTAACAAACCTTTTACTTATACTATATATAAATATGTGTGTGTGTGTGTGTGTGTATGTTGTATTGATGTGATTTTTTTGGTTTATATGTATATATTTCCAGAAAATATTAAAATGATATTAAATGACAGCTAACACTGATTTTTTTTTTTGAAGGCACATGTGGAGCCATAGTTCAAGAAGCTAAGTTTTAATTGTTTCACCCCAAGCAAGGCAGTACCACCACTGATGCACAGGGGGCTAATTAAGAGTAAAAGCTTAACCAGGAGGAGAGTGAAGAGAAAGATAAACCAGTTACAGGGGGTGTCAGAGAAAGGGCAAGAGAAGGATTGGAACACAGGTGTAAAGACAGTTGCAAAGTTAGAGAGAAAGAAAAAGAACAAGATATATGAGGTGATGTAGAAAGGACTGGAGTCAAATGGATAAAAGATTGGAATTGATATTGCATTTAAATTCTTGGAGGTTGTAGCTGTCAGGAAAGCAAGTATCTTTCTGAAAGAAGATATTCCATCATATTCAGAAAAGAAAACTAATAAAGATCTAAATAAAATGGTTTCAAAGATATTCAGTTAATAAAATGAGCAGCTTGAAAACTGAAACCCCAATTAAAAACTTTTGAAACACTCTGAAGAGAATGGTTTACCTTAGTAGACAGCAATTTTCCTGCAAAGATAAAACTGGTTATACTGTTCTGTATCCTATACAGTCTATTTCATATACAGTCAGTTAAGTGCCATATGTGATACACACTTTGGGTGATCATATCTCGAAAGAGATGACTGTCTGGGCAAAAGATTATCCCGCAGTAGGTTACCATTGTTTTCTGTGGTAGACTGGTTGCCAGCCAAGCCTATAGAATCCAACATGTCCTATTATTTAATCCATAACTGGAGAGAAGTGACAGATTAATACCTTTCCCAAGGGCATTTCATATACAACAGGTTACAAAATCAATGTTTGAACAATTTCTAAAACAAGCTTCAGAATGTAAAGCATACATTTCCCATTTATAATGTCCTTATAACTTTGTTTTTATTACAATGATAATATTTTGTTTAAAATACTATGTTAGTATTTTAACATAATACACACATTCTGTAACTAGAATTTTAATGACAAAGTATCTTAAAGTTTCAGTAATCTAGCTAATAATATCAAATTGAGAAAATACAGCCAAATTATTAAAATTACTGACAAATCCGAAGAGTATATATGTGAAATACTCTACATATTAATGGTGTAAATATTTCTGTGAATCCCTTCATATTATTTTCATTTATAATAGAAAACTTTATCAATTTCATACTGACATTATTGAGAAATGCTAATTGAAATTTCAATGTACATTGTATAGAATAAAAGTAACACCATGAATAGAATGGTCTGTATTTATATGGATGCAGTATGCAATTACATTTTTTAACCTAATCTGTGAGGAATCTAAAAACTTCACACTGCTTAAAGATTTCTTTATCAAGCCAATAACTTTTCAGCACCTCCTCATATATTTCTGTAAAATTTGTTAATATACATATTAGTCAATAGGTATAAAGTCTTGTTTATCAACTCAAATACATTTGCATTCATTTATAAATAATTACCCATGGGCATGCACACATGAGCCTACATTTGCAAAAACACAGTTTTTCTGTACACATACATTTACATACATAAAAATATACCTGGTATTTACATATTTTGCTATACCCACTGCTTTTTGCCCTCAACTCAAATACAGAAGACATTTTTTTTTCTCCAAAAATATTCAAATTCAACTGCAAAACACATGGTAAACATTTATTCATATTTGACTATTTTCTTCATATTTTGAAGACCTTGAACTGTATTTTCTCTGCAGATAAAAGCAAAATAGAAAACAAACTTTGAAATGATTCAAAGAAAGACTTGAATGAAACTGTAATATACAACATCCAGACAAAAGACATTGCATAACCTAAAAAGGTTGGTCAGTTTATGTGTCATTAGAAACATTTAGTTTTAACAAACTTCATTTAAAAAAAAAAACAACTTTATTTCTATTGTAACATCAAATGAATGTACATTTGTTTTTTTTTAATTGTTATTAATAAATATATTTTTGCTTATTTCTATCAGAATTTTTTGGCATAAGGAGTTATTATTTTCATTATTTACATTAGGACTATTATCCTCATCTTTGTTGGTATTATCATCTGATTGCCTTCTCTCTGAATTTCCGGAATGACAAGTTATTATTTACATTACAATTATTTTCCTCCTCTGCCCTCATCTTTAAATTGTTATTCATATATTTTTGCTTATTTATCTATCAGAATTTTTGGAATGAGGAGCTATTATTTTCATTATTTACATTAAGGTTATTGTCCTTACCTTTATTGTTATTATCACCTGATCACCTTCTCTCTGGATTTCTGGAATGAGGAGTTATTTACATTTGGTCTATTGTCTTCATCTTTATTGTTATTATAACCTAAATGCTTTCTGTCTGTCTCAACTTTCTGGAATGTGGAGCTATCATTATTTATATTAGGTTTATTGTTCTCATATTTGTTGTCACTATCACAACTTTTCAGACACTGAAAACTTCTTTAAGGAATTTCAAATGAATCCCTTTATTTAAGCAACAGGGTTACACTGTTCATGTTCTGTTCATGTCTAAGCATATATCATTTAGTTTCTATTTGATACTCCTCAGTTACTACTAATTGGACTCAGTGGAAATGGGGTGAGCAATAACCGAACAGTACTAAATAAAAAATCGATGTGATATCCTGAGATATGGACAGTGGAAAGTGAACAATCAACCCTTGTAGATTAAATAAAGGACTCAGTTTAAAATTCACTGCAGGTTATTTGGGTCAACAAACACCTGAAGAAGACCTGGTAGGTACACTGACTAAAATGTTGAGATAATAACAAAATTGAAAACAATAGCCTGCATGTGAAGAATATAAAATTTGCTCATCACAACACAAAAAAATTGAAGAAAATAAATGAAAGGTTAATCAAAAATACTCAAATGAATCATTGAAACTCATTTGCATTGACTTGATTATGATAGTTGCTTTATTATGTGACTTCCACATAAATAACAAATAAAACTTATTGGATTATCATTCACTACTTAAAAAGTACTAAAAATGTTCCATATTTTAAAAGAAACTGGCAGGTAATGAAAAGTGGATACTTGACAACTATGTAAAAAACATGAAATAGAAGGCCAAGCAAAAATAAACACCAATGCTGAATATAGGCTGAAATTGGAAAAGATCTTATGAGTTCCTTCTGAAAGACCAGACAATTGAGATTTCTTTTTTGTAATGCCATGCCTATTCAAGAAGTAGGTGATCTTGGCACTCCACAACTTCCTTTTCTTTAATATCTGTAAATTGGAATGAGTTCTTGAGAAAAATAGTAATGTTTTTTTGATTTGCCTTTTTCACAGTCTTGTATTTGAAGCTGTCCTTCTTCTAAACTGATAGTCACTGAAGATTCAAATGTACAGTCTTCTCTGTTTTTTAAGCTATAGCAGGAGGAAAAAAGGTTACATTTATATCTTTCCTGAGAACATTTATAAAAAAACTAATCTAATAAACTCAGTCAAAATTTGAACTGGGCTTTCCAATTCTACTTTCAGCATTAATAAATGTTGTGTCCCCTTCAACACTCCTAACTACTTTCCTCATTAAGCCAATTAAAGGTAGCAATTACCTGAAATTAATTAATAGAAAATGTGTAATATTCCATCAGAATAACACTTGCCTGAAAATTTCTTTGCTAACTAGACACAAATTATTAGAAATTGACTTAGAAATTTTTATTCATTGTCTGCGTTCAGCTGATATTGCACCTTCAGATGACTATTTCTTTTCAATATTACAAGATTCAAAAGGTGTCTATATTAGTTCTTTACTGAAAAAAATATGTTCTCAGAGAATGGAATTATAAAGTTGTCTGAAAAATGACAGATAATAGTGAAAAAGAAAAGAAAAACAGTAAATTTGTTTTTCAATAAAAATAATGTCAATAATTTTCAAAAATATATATTCTAGTTTTACTTCATAAAGCAACGAAACATTCTAGCTGACTAATAAAATGTGAATTCACAAAAAATATCTGCAGGTTTGTTATTTAATATTGTTTTTTAATTATTACAGATTTTTGTTGAATGAACTTAATTTCACCAATTATATTCAATTGTTTATTTATATTTCAAGTAATAAATGCAAAAAGTAAGGACATTTTAACTAATCCCTTATTTCTCTCTCCCTAGCAACAATGTAAATACTGAAAGACAAATATATGAATAATAGGTTTGTGGTTTAGTTTTTCTCTATTCATGAGTTTATGTTTCATTGGCTGAATATGAGGTGACCCAATATAAAAAGTTTCTTAATAAAACATAAACACAACATTTTGACAAGAAGTAGACATTCCAAACACTTGAATATGCCCTCAATATTTATAAATTAAGAAAAATACAATTAAAAAAAGTTTATTTTCATTTTATTTTCATAATAATAGAAAGAATTTGCTTGCATTGTCAAAACCTTTACTAATGCCATTGTTAGTTCATATTAATTATATAATTTTAATTTTTTTGTATATAAATGAATACATGAAAACCAGTTGGCTTTTTTATTTTTGTTTTAGTGTTGATGTTTCACTCTCAACAAACATTTTTTTAAGCAATTGAAAAAGCTAAGAAAAAAAAAAACAACAGTACCATGCTACTTAAAAATGCTGAAAAAATTGAGTAGTTAATAAAACTTTAGAATGACTATCAGAACAAATCAATGAGATTTGTAAATAGGGAATATATAAAAATAAAATGTAAATATACTGATTTGATAAATAAAACTAAAAGAAAAATAAAAGGAGGTTGTGGTGTGGTAAATAAAACATGTATATCCAAAGAAAATGGTGAATAATTTTAATAAAAAATATAATAGAAACATTAAATTTAATATAGTTACATTTAATTTAAATTTAATTTTATATGATTTATATAGAATATATAATATAATATACTATTTAACTGAGTCAAGAAATTAATTTTAGCACCTCCAAAAGAAAAACTGCTCTCCTTTAATCAAACAATAGAACCTATTTTTACCCTATGTCAGCGTGGCTGATACTAACCCTTAAGAAAGTAACTCATTACAACTTCTCAGTCTAATGTATTTCACTGACATAATATGGAAGGATTATTATATTAAATTAATTGCTAGGTCTGCTGCTAGGAAAGTTTGTTCACTGTATTGAGTGAGACATTTTTTCTTGCCAGAATCTATCTTACACATTTATAAGTTCATCCATGCATTGAATATTGCTGCTATGTATGGAGCCTCTGCTATGTATATAGAAATTAGAAATCAAAAGAAGAATCTGCAATGTTATCAGTCCTGAGATGGCACTATGGCTTCAGTCACTTTCCCTCTAACACAACATAGCTTCGCTTTGACATTTCTATAAATATTTTCATGGCAATCGTTTTGATGAGCTTTTGTATTTGGTACCCCAATTTTATGAAATTAAGCACAGTACTAGATTGGTAGCTAAGTCTCATCAGTTTACTGTTGAAATTGATAAGTGTAAATGTAACTTTCATACTAACAGTTATGCACTTCTCAGTTGAGGAACACTCTTCTTGTTTCTTGCTTTTCTGTCAACTATGATCTTCAAAAATTAAAAGAAAAATTATTAGTGGATTTTTTTTTCCACAAAGATATTATTATTTATAATATAAACTTATATTTATTATTCAAAAGCAAGAGAAAAAAAAGAAGTAGTCAAGTTCATTGCAGTTGTTCACGTTTTAATAATCATCTCTTGCTAATCGCTATGATGTCAGTATTGCCTTGGTATCAGTTTGTGGTCTTTGACCGCTCTTCCTTAATTCTGTTTTTTTTTTTTTAAATTAGAATGTACACACTACATCCTTTGTTCTTTGAATGCCTACATTTCTTTGCCTGAAGCCTGCTTTCCATGAAAGCTGAGAAAGCTGTTGAATGTTGGAAAGCTATAATTGACATCAAAATAAAGTGGAAGTGTTTTAACAGATGTATTGGTATATTGAGAGATGTCTTCCAAAATCTGAACAAAATATAAAGAAACAAGAAAATTTTGAAGGAAGCAAAGACAAGAGTCTTCAACTGTAATGTAACATCAATCCTTGTGAATATTGAACAATTTCCTCATAGATGAAGATGCAAGAAAGATGTGTTTGTCTAAATTTCTGAGATGAGGTAGTATTTACATTACAAATGGCAGCACTAATGAGGACAATAGTCTGAATAATGTAAATACTGTAAGAAAGATGTGGTTCTACCAAAAAAGGATATGGTTCCCTTCTGTCTTTTCTACAAATATTTTCATGCCATGAAGTCCTGGTGTTGTGTCCATGTGAATTTAAGTGTGTTACTACATTGGCATTTAGTTCACACCTTTTTACTGCTGAAATAGTTAAATGTAATCACCACTTCTACTCCAACAGTTTCTTTCCTCAAATATCCTGTCTGTGGAACTCCCTTCTGTTTACTTGCTTCCCTGATAGCTACAATCTCCAAAAATTTAAATACAACGTCACTTGCCATTTTCTATTTTCATGAATCCCACTCATCTTTTATCATTTCTTCAATACAGCCTCTACTCAGTCTTTTCTCTTACTGTAACCTCCTGTGAACTAGTGACAGTACTTGGGGTGAAATGATTAAAAATAAAAATAATGAAAATACAATGGATGGAACATGTGACAATGAGGAAGTTTTAAGAAGATGGGGAAATAAAAAGTCACATACTTATAATCAGTAAGAGACAGTTACAATTTCTGACACTTAATGAGGAAAAGAGGCTTGGAGAATTTAACACATACAGAATATACTAAAAGCAAGAGAGGTAGAGGGAAACAGCAAGTAAAATATATCTTGAGCTTATGTAAATTGATGGCAGAACAGGAACAGGGAGGAATATAAAGGAAAAAAATATTGCTTAGTGTTGCAAGGGATAGGAAGCTGTAGAAAGTCATGAATACACACATCCTGAAGGGACATGGTACATAAAAGAAAAAGTTGAATGTTGGCCACCAGGATAGATAAGATTTATTAATCAGCCATATAAGGCATGCTTTCCTGCTACTTGTATGATGTAATCTAATGCTACGTGTCTCCTGTTACTTGCACAATGTCTATTTCATCTCCAAATAATGCCATAAAGGAACAGTTGTCAGACCCTGACAGTTTAGTGTAGTACAGAATTCTAATGCTCTTCTCCAACTATTGATGCAAGCAACCAAAAGCTATCTTACCAGCACAAGCATAAAAGAAAATAATGAATACAAAACTGAGGAACAAAATAGACTTGCTAGTGTAGTAAGGAGAGACTAGTCTTTTCAAACTCAGCCCTGTAAAAATTCACAAATTCCACAAACACTAACTGGGTCTCTGAGAATAATCCAAGAAATGAAAATATAAATCATGACTACAAGAAGTTATTTTGCTTCATTTGTTTGCTTTCAACCAAAAATCATTTTGCTGATTTTGCTGACTACAATTCTTTTTATACTTCCAATCAGACAGTATAAGTGATACTTTAAACAAAATTACTACAATTTAAGCCACATACAAGACTAAACGTTAGGTGCACTTGCTTTAGAGTAATGTTCAGAACATTAATCTTACAGGGAGCTCAGGTGACACCGAGTGCCACCCAAAATGTTGACAAATTACAATAAGCTTAATCATGACATCTTATTTTATCTTCAAGTACAAATAGAAATAAACAATTGAAATGATTCCAAATTTTTTAAGCCTCACTGAGTACCCACCAAAATCGTAACAACTGTAACGCACTTGCCATGCGACACTAAACTTAATAATGTACCTGATGAAATACTAATTTCATCAAGCATACTTACAAATAAAAATTTGAAATAGTCCTAAATTATTTATCTTCTTAACCGATAATTTAACATATGAAATAATTTCGGACGGCCATTTGCTTTCATTTTACTTAGCATTTATTGCTTCAGCAAGTTGAGACAATTATATTTCTTGTTGAATTGAGTAAAATATCATCAATGTGTCTCGACTAATTATTGAAAGTCTGTTTCTCATTTTGATTGTTTATTGTATTCATAGGAATTGGTTTTGTTGAAAACATTCAGCTGATGTTATCCCCTGTTGACTCCAGTAAAACAAAAGATGACAGAAGTTTATGTGACTACTTATCGTTTGTACTAAAACAAGTTGAAAAATCTCCAGGCAAGAAAAAAAAAAAACTATGGCCATGGGTGGTGCTAAATGAAAAATGAGACTCAAAGGGACTGATAAGATTTCATGCTTTGTTGCACTTGATGAGAATTGGGAAAAAACTTGCCCGAATTTACTGGCATAAATATAGAATATTTATTAAGGCAAAAGACAGAGAGAAACACAGGCTACAGTGGTAATGAAGTCAGATCATTACTTACGTATCTAATTTCATACAACTTGTGATATAACTATTTTTTTCTTTTTGCTATGCATCATATTATGAATACGATTTTGTTTAAAAATCCATTTTTGAAAATGTTGTATTTATCACTATACATTATATTAATAACATTAAAAATAATTTTTTCATTATTATTTTATTAATTATTATTAATTCTTTCATCAGAATTTAGTGCTTTTTATCACAAGACTAGTCATTTTTTACATTCTACAACTGATAATTAAACAGTATGGATTTCTGATCAGAGATTAAGAAAAATTACATCAAAATTTCAATAAATGCAACAAAAGTAAAATGGAAGAAAAATAATCTATTATTGATAATCATGAAATTATGAAATTCATGCAACTTAAGACTATTATGCCTGTTACTACTACAAGATGTAAATAAGAAATTCAAATAAAATGGAAGAAAAACAATCAAAAGTTGATACTGACAATCCTTTTTCATCTCAGAAATTCAGACAATTTAATTTACTTATTGCATAATCAATAGGTTGGCCAAAAATTTCATTAACTCATTATTATTTATAATAAACTAAACTTTCTTCCAGCCCAATACATTAAAATGATTCAGGAGATAAGAGAATGTCTGCAAAGCCAATCTTCAGTGTTAAAAATAATTTTACCTAAGCTTTTTTCCTGAAGATAATACAGTCTATTTTAATATTATATTTTTTTAATAAATATCACATAAATATATCAGTTTATACCACCAATAGTGAAATTCCACGACTACAAATCTTCAAGTCTAATTTGATTATGTGCTCAGAAGCATGAGAGTTCTGTAGCAGAATAATCTAACAGGCTATTGTTAGTAAGTTTGATTCTAATTAGATGACCTATGAATTTCTGCTAGACTAAAGCCAATAAATATCTACACAGAAAAATAAAAATCAGAAGAAAGATAATGAAAAAATTGAATGGAATGGCATAATAATCAAATCTGCCTTTTATCAGTTTTATCAGCATTGAATATTTTAATTACAAAAGTAAATGAAAAAACAATCTTCCAAAATTTAATCACAATATATCTTTTGAATAAATGCATTTTTACAACAAAATATTCACATGACTTAAAAGATATCTCACTTGTTTCGAATAGACAAATAAAAAAACACCACCATTTTCAAGTGATATTTCTATTTATGCTATTATATACACAAATAAATACACAAGTCTTTATTATAAGAGAGTGTATATATATATATATATTTCTTCATTACTCAACAACATAATTATTGCAAAAGAATAAAATAGTAAGGCATATATATATATATATATATATATATATATATATATATATATATATACATACACATACACAAAATGTTCATTAATATAATAGAGAGGATTATGCACAATTTTGTATTTTTTATCATAAATTAAAAAGTATGTTTGTCTTTAAATGCTTTCCAAACTCACATAAGTGTCTAGACTCAATGAAATCCAAAAAAAGTATGAAGCTATGCAAGATTTAGACAAACATTATGAAAGATTTATTTCCCTTTGTTTCAATGCACAATTGCTGATAAAGAAATAAATTTAACCTGATTTTCTCAGATTTGAGTCCTGGAAAAAATGGGATTGAATTCTAAACTAAAGATGCAGCAGACTTTTGAGCAGCATTTTATTGAAAAAACTTGCATCTTATACACACAAGATTATGGTAGTTTAATATCTCTATTTATGGATGAAAGTGTTTAGAGGGAAATCAGAAACTTAAAAATTAAAAAAAAATCATACAATATTGCAAAGATTATTTTGAAATGCCAGTTATGATAAAATAAAAAATTACAAAATCATTTTTAAGAAAATGAAATACGTGATACTTCAAAGTTCTTTGCGATCAGTATTCAGATAACTTTTCATGCAAAAATCTTTCAAAAATGATGTTAACCTGGGTTATATGAACCTGAAGGATTTTTTTGAAATAAAACACCTTGTGCAAAAGTGCATTTCTAGAATGATAGAGTACTCAGCAAGAATAAAAAACTCACTCAGTGATTTTGGAAATCAAGATATTATTCAGCTGCAATATTTTCCTCCGGAACAAACCATTTAAAATGTCTAAACGTCATAGATGAATTATTATCACAAAAATCTACAAGTTGTTCACACTAATATTTTTATCTTTATTATGTTTGCATTATGTATCTACAAGTTGTTCATACAAATATTCTTATCTTGAGTAGAAAACCAACTAATACATTCTATATTTTTCATTGAGTAATTGATCTTTTATAGATAACCAAATTAAGAATTATCAGAAATTCTTATCATATCATTAAATATTAATTAATAAGATTGCAAAATTTTTACTCCATATATTGAGTAGATAAACACATGCTAATTTCCTCTATATATTTGTCAGACAGTGCTGAGAAGTCCTTGTGATGGCTTTTACTTTTTGTCACAATGAATTCTCTAATAGGAGCCCCACTACTATCAAAACAGATGAATTAAGGACCAGAGGTAATGTAAAGAATATTTTGGTCAAAATGTATTGATAAAAGTAGCAAGAATAAGAATGCTAAAATAAAAACACAAGTGTTTGAAATGTCTTTTATATCAAATACTAAAATGAAGACATGCAAGTGTCTGACATGTCTTTTATATCAAATTTCAATATTAGAATTTTTTTTTTACAGTAACTCATTACATACATGAAACTTTTAAATTGTCAAAAAGTATTTGAGTAAATGACTCAAAACAGGTTGCAGGCAGCCATTCAGTAGATTGGTAATAGTAATATTAATTGTTTACCTACAAGGATACATTGGGAATTCAGTGACTGAGCAGCTAGTACTACTTTCAGTTAAAATTTATAAAATATTTCTCACAAAATAATTTTTCATAAAAAATAAGTTTCTCAAATTCAGTAGTTGTTATCGTTCTTTCCAGTGCTGATGAGGGTTTACTTCTTAACCTTCTATTTGAAGGAGTGTTGAATTGTAACATCTTGATTATGTCATTATTTTCTCTTCCAGTTACATGTGCTATTCATTTTAGTTGTTGCTGCTGTTGGTAGTCCTCAAGTAATGTTTTCTGTTATTTGGTATAGTTGTGCCATTCCACAATGATTAAAGAATAGTTTAAGAACATCAATATTGTAGCCTTGTGCCAAACTAAGTTTTGTTGATCCTATATGTTTCAAAATAGTCAACTCATAACAATTAAATTGCCATGATCTGTGCTACTTGTCTTATGGTTGAAATAGTTGCATGTGACGTGAAAGGTCTGTATCAGATATAAAATAAAAGTCTATGTTTTAATGCCAATTTTCTAGGTCGGCAGGCATATTGGTCTAAGTTTATTTAGCTGTATACTGTACTTTGTCACATTTAATAAATATCTGGAATTTCTCTGATGACTGAGGTCAGGGCTAATTAGACTCTGAATTGTTACAGTCAAAACGAATGGTTGCAATCTCAGTGAGGTTTCATGCTTTGAACATCTACGAGATCTCATCTTCATTCCATTAGTGGAACTAATCTATACAATCCAAGAACGTCGATATTGTAGCATTGTCCCAAACTAAGTTTTGTAGATGCTACATTTTTCAAAATAGTCAACACATAACAAAATTGACATGATCTGTGTTCCCTGCCTTGTGGTTGAAACAGTTGCATGCTTTCTAAGTAGAACTAATCAATACAATCCATTGCTAAAAATTAAAAAAAATTGGAGAAATTCTTGGCTCACTATATCACTTCAAGAAGTATCTAATATCTTCTACCATATTTTATCTTTCAAACAGCCAGATTAGGCAAAATAAAGAGTATCATTGCCTTATTTGTGCTGGAGCTGTTCAATCTTCACTTTCCAGTCTTGATAAAAATCAAACTTATTTACATGATCATGTGAAGATGACCTATTTTCTAATATGCAACATCTTTTAAACAGACGCAAGGCTGCAAGCCTGTTAATAATCTGTTACTATTTCCATGGCACGCGTTCCAAAGAGCTGCATTCTTTAGTTCTACTATAAGACATTCACTAATAAGACAAACCACACTACTTCCATGGAGTTGAATCACACTTATTTCCCCGGTGTTCTAAATATGAGAAACTATACTTTGACAGCATTATCCCAAGAGTGGACACTTTATAGAACATATTGTCACATGACTGGTTCTTTGAACACAACAGCCTTAACCTCTTAATGTCAAGAGTCAGTTGTTATTTAGCATCCTTATTCCCACTTCTTATCACCACCTTTTTCATGCATATCGAACACCTCACTCATCATTTTGACTGTAACTATCTACCTTGCATAGCTCTCAAGCCTTGTAGTAAGAGTACTTTAATATAAAAAATGATAGTTCTATTGTTCAAACCACTGACTGATCTTCAAGTTTAGGTAGTTACTGAAAGCATTCCTCATTCAGTGTAACATTATCTTCCTACCTACATCTTTTATTTAGCCTCATGTTATTCTACACTAAGCTGAGCAATTATAAAATTCACTATAGATTAAATAAAGAAAAAGTTAAAGAGTTAATAGTTTAAAAATAACTCATAAAAAGATTAAGCAATGTATTAATTTGTCAAGGCTTCCATTGATATAAAAACAATCGAAGCTCGATATAATTTAAAAAGAACCAGTTGAACAAAACTTCATTCAAATGACTGGGCTAGATATGGTTCAAAATGATCAAGCGACAATTGAACTCAATAAGATCTTTGAGGACACATGAGCAGCTGTAGCAGGTGGAGAATGCCATTTCTGAATCCTGTGATAGGATTCAGATAACCAGTGAGGCAGAACATTAAAGAACATTGACATATAAGTAAAAAAGTTTGTCCCTGAATCAAACGGTATATTTCCCCATAAACTATGAACTTGAATCAACATCAGGCAAGCAGACATTTTACTTGGGTATTAGCCAACAAGTTGGGTGAACCCATCAAACCTCCACACATAACGTCAATTTTATAACAGAGAAGTCCACAATAGAATCTTTGATTTCTTTGTTTGAAAACATACTGAAAAATAGAAAAGCTCAAAGCTAAGAGATTCAAAAACTGTCTGGTTGGTCTTAACACAGAACTTATAACAGGCTTCTAAGAAACACAATTATCTTTTTAATTTTCAAGAATAAAAAAAGATGATTGTTATTTGGATATTTGCATCATACATACTATTTGTGGCCAGATTCATAATTGAAATTGTTGGTTTCAATCCAATCAGGAATGACTGCAAAACACTTTTCTTTCCCCAATTTATAGGCAGAAGCATGCAAATGCATGCTGGGACTTCTTCCTAGGCAATAAAATAGACCAGTTTTTGGTTTCATCTGACTCAGTCTGTTTTGTCTTAAAATGAGAGCACTACATTTGTGTTTATTGTCAATCTCAATTCTTAGTTTGTGAATTTTTTGCTGTTGCTTTGCCATATTACTGTTAATTTGCTTTGCATATATTCTTTGCTTGCTTTGTTGTTTTTTTGTGTTCTTCTTTTCTTTTTATTGTGTATTGCAAACTTTTTCAAACCTGTTTGCTGTGCAGTTTGCCATTTATTTACAATTAACCATGGCCACTCATTCTACAGAAATACTTGCAGATTTCTCAGAATTGGTGTCACAAGTGAATGCTAAACACTCACCTCTTTTACCTAGATAAAATCTGCAGTTGATTAAGAATGCTGAATCTTTTCTACTTGGAAGACTGGAGCAATACGATCTTTCTACTCAACTGTTCTTTCGTTTGCTCAGATACAAGATAAAGATAAACTACATAAATTTCAAGTACACTCACCACTTGTTTATCAATTAAAATATGAATACTTTCAAAGATTAAGTTAATTTTTATTTATAGGGTCATCTTTAAGTGTAATTGAAAAAAAATGCATCTGTGTTTATAAATTTGGGTAACATAGGTTTCAAGCAATCATTCAGACTGCAATTGTAACCAACAACATTCAAAAATTAAACTCATGTTTTCTTTATTTATATATTTATTTTTAATCATTTCAACCCAAGAAAGGCAGGAATGCCACTAGTGTGCAGGGGGTTACAGTGAGTGAAAAGACTGGACACAGTGGGTATGGAAAGAAAGGATAAAAGATGAATGAGATTTAAGTAGATAGAAGATGGCAATTGATGTAGCGTTTAAATTTTTGGAGATTGTTGCTATCAGGAAAACAAGTAAATGGAGGTGAGTTCCACGAGTGGGAAGTGCAAGAAAAGAAACTATTAGAGTAGAAATGGTGATTATATATATATAACTATTTCTACAGTAAACGAGAGGGACCTAGTAGCATGTTTAAATTCATGTCGTCAAGGCACCAAGGAAAAAGCTCATCAGAGCAGTTGCCATAAAAATATTTGCAAAAAAGACAAAGGGAAGCCACATCATGTAAGTGTCAAAATGACTAAATTCGAGATGCCAAATCAGTATTGATTACATTGCAGATCCTTCTTCGAATTTTGTTGAAAACTTCAAGATGAATAACAGGATCACCTGACCAGATATGGCAACAGTATTCAATGTACGGATACTTTCTGGTCTAACACAGAAACCCAACCTTCCTAGCAGCAGATGCAGCTATAAATACAATATATTCACTCCATTTCAGGTTGGTTGAAAAAGTGAGCCAAGTAGACATGGTGTGTTGCTCTCAATGAGACTTTCATCAACCATGCTAATGGCAGGCAGGAAAGTTTCTCTATGGTGGTTAAAGGAGAGCAGTTTTATTTTGGAGGCATTAAAATTTACAAGCCATTTCCTGCCCCAGTTAACCACTGATTGGAGGTCCTTTTCAAGAGTAGCAGCCTGGTTTACTTTGTCAGCCTTTGCAAATTTCTTATTGAGACAGAAGTAAATAGTGGTGTTGTGTGCATAGTTGTCTACTTGGGAACTGATGATACCAGAAAGATCCTTGATGAAAACAAGAAACAGTGCAATATATATTTGGCTTTTGCATATCAGTCTTGAGGGTAAAAAATGTGTGTACAGCCAGGAAAAGAACATTACAGCAACCTCCCTTATATTACATAATAAAATCAAAACAACTTATTACGTAGATAATTGGTTTTCTAAGCGCTGCTTAAATGTGGCACAAGGCCAAATGTATTGAGTACCCAGTGAGGATTGAACTCACTGCTCAGTTGTAATAGATTCTAGCGAGACAAGCTTGTTAACGATTACACCATGTCGAGGTACCTCATTTATTTTGTGGATATAGTAGTACAGCCATAATAAAAAGCAGTTACACTGACATGGAAAAAGTGCAGCAATTCAAAATGGAAGGGTTTCCACAAGTGGTTGAATGATCACAGGAATGCTGTTGAGTCATGCTGCCTTAATTCAAAGATGCTTTGTAGATGCAGGATTTTGTGATATGACCATTCTATCATATCATATGAATGTTCAATTGGTCTTATAGAAGAAAAATGTGACAAAAATCTCCTAAGCCAACCAAGCATAGAAATGAATACAATATGGGAATCAGTAATATGTAGTGCTAGGTAAAATCATTAGCGTTTTAAAAAAGGATTGCAATATGAGCTCTGTTAAAAAAAACTAGAGAAAATCATTAACATCAAAAAATTGCAGTATGAACTCTGATTACTGAATGTAACCATTTTTTATAAGTCCCAGAAATTCACTTGCTGTTGTCCTCAAGGAGACATGGCCTAGTGGATATAGACATTGATTAGTGTGATTTGATCCAAAGAGTTGTGAGTTCGATATCAGGCTACCGCAGTGGTGAACAAATAACTTAGAGAGTTAAGTTAAAGGAAGATAACTCATGACTACCAGAAGTGGCTTTGGAATGAGGATGATATACCCCAGTGATTGTAATAAAGGGTTCAGTTCAAAATTCCTAGCACCTGAAAAAAGGCTGGAACATACAAGGCCAAAATGTCGTGAAAATGGCAACCAAGATGAAAATAGTCCGAAGAATGTAAATAGTTTAAATACTACCTCATCTCAGAAGTATAGACAAAGACTGAAGTAATTTTAAATGATGTTCCAATTTTGTCAAAAGAAATTTGTTTTTATTAAATTATCTTGTGGCTCTCATATTTCTAAACAGTATAATAAGTGTTTGAACATAGGTAAAAACTGGAATTTCATTGATTTTCAAGACCCACACACTTTCTAGACGAGTGTTTCTTAACCACCATGCCATGTCACACTAGTGTGCCACATGATCCTCTTAAGTGTTCCATGAAATATTATCATGGTATACACATATAGTGATTTTCTAAGTGCCGCTTACATGTGACACAAAGCCAACAGTTTGGGATAACCAGCAAAGATTGAACTCATCATTCAATTGTAATGATTCTAGTTAGACAAGCTTATTAATTAGTACACCACCTCGAGGTACCCAACAGCATACAGATATGTGTGCATGTGGAAACTGTAACAGTACAATGGTATCATTTAAATAAATGAATAAGTATTAAACATTTTTCAAATGATTCTTTTCACTATTATTCAATTATGAAGAAGAATCCACCATTTCTTGTGATCAAGGCTCAAGATAATACATTTAACAGTACCTATTAATAAATTTCGGATTTCAATGCAAAAGGAAAATCCCACATTAGATAAAAAGGCTTTATCAGTTTTATTGTAATTTTCTACTTATTTATGTGAATAGGGTTCTCAACCCTAAATGACATCAAAAATAAAATGCAAGAAAGACTACACCCAACTGAAGAAAAAATGAGGGTCTGCTATTGCACATTTGATCAAACATTGAAGAAATCGCAAAAAAAGCACCAGACACTGATTTCTCACTACATAAGCTGCACAAATAGTTAAATAGAAAGATTGAAATAAATTAAGTTTATATTTGTGAGTGTATTTTTTTAAATCAATGATTTTATTTCATAACATTTAAATGTATACCCTTTCAAAAATTTTGCTTAGTATGCTGTGATATCTTCATTTGCTTCTAGGCATGCTGTTGCTTAAAAAGGTTGAGAAACCTTGTTCTAGAGTGATGTAGCACAATCTTCTGACCCATAACTGGGGTTCATGTCATGGAAAACCCAGTATGAACAAAATTATTCTAACTATAACTGGCCTCATCATACTAAGATAAGCTTAGGATAAACACAATCTTCTTATCCCTAATTGGCTTCAGGTTATACTAATCTAGGCCAAGTAAGCATGATATCTACCTTGTTTCCCCACTGAGACACAAGGTTGAGTTTATTGTTGGGAACCTGAACATGTACACTCAGGTTAGGTTAAAAAATTTCTCAGTCCCAGCAAATATAGGTTGTGCTGGTCTCAGTGGAAACCACTGATCCACCTCTCTAATACAATGGGGTAGTTTAACCTCTGGTATCTGTTCCCTGGGACTGGGTACCCCGCAATATTTTTTGTCTCAGTTGCCCATCTTCTCTTGGACAGAGATGCAACTGAGAGATGATCCCCACCTGTCAAAAAGACCCACAGTAAGTATTAACAATTTTCCAATCCACAATTGGCCTTACCAATCTATGCCTAGTATTAATGCAATTTTCTAATCCTCAATTGACCTTGTGTCATACAAAGCTAATTTTAGGTGCTAAATAGATGCAGTTGAAGTTTTATTTTAGGAAAACTTTCAATACACTCCAAGACTTTTTTTAAAAATCATTTCACCCCAAGCAAGGCAGGACTGCCACTAGTTTGCAGTTAGTTACAGTGAAAGAAAAAATTATCAAAAACATCTCATTTAAATTATTTTCTGACTCTCCTTTCATTAAGATCTACTAATTATGCATTGAGAAAAATTTTGACTTTCTTCTTTTGTATTGGATGGGCAGATGATGTAATGGATAGCAAATTGGAATGAGAAATCAGAGAACCAAGTTCAAATTTCAGTTAAGTTTGCCCTTGAGAAAGATATACATCTATTTCTTCTCCTTTCAGCTATGGATTAAATAGCAGAACAGGCTGGTTTCTTTATTATTACTGATTATATATCCAAGTAGTCTAATATTTTTATGCTTAAAATAACATTTGTCTTGGTTAAGCATCAGCCACTTTTAACAGCTGCCATAAATAATTTGAGATTTCTGTCATGTTTTGTTCAATCTTTCCCCCAAATAGTCACACTATTGATGCAAGCATAGGTGCCTAGCAGGTTCTCTTTCAATATTATCTGGTCTATCACCCACTGAAAGCTAGCTTCCCCATTAGCTATGCCAAATGGTATTCTTCAAAATTGACAGAGTTTGACTTGGTTGACAACCTTCTTAGAAAAAACTCTGAATTCCAAATTAACTGGGCATGGGGTTAACTTATCTCATAAAATTTTACTTGCTACAGAACCACAGCAACAATACCAAGAGTTGTTGAAAGTTGTGGCTGCATGCACTCCATGGAATCTACAGGAGTGAGAGTATAGCCAGTATCAATCCTCCTTCCCAAACTGGCCTTGTGTCATTAAGTGTTTCATTCCTCTATTTTCTGATAACTGATAAACATTCATCATAAATATTAAACAAATTTCTAATGACTTCAAAAGCTGTGAAGACTTGATGATTTCTTCTGATTGGCGTTATATTTTTGAAAAATCTTGGCATTCAATAATTCTTCAGTTTAGATATTTTTGCATATGTATTAAGTCCACCATTTGCCCAGACTTAGAATATTGCTGCCACATATTGTCCCATACCCATGTTATTAACCTTAAGCTCCTTGATAAAATCCAAAGAAGAATCAGCAATATTATTGGTTTTGATCTGGCAGCTCAGTTTCAGGCACATACCCATCACCATAAGGTTGTTTCTCTGTGCTTTTACTATAAATACTTGCATCTCACGATGGTACAAAGGCTTTTTGAATTTAAGTGCAGTACTAGACTGACATAAAAGATCTCATCAACATACAGTTAAGTTGGCTATATGTAACTGTATGTTCTATGTTCTATTTTCTCGCACTTCTTACTTGTAGAACTTCCTTCTGACTACATGCTTTCCAGTAAACTTTAATCTGCAAAAAATTTAAATGCAATGTCAATTGATATGTACTGTCCTCCTGATTACTCTTTCCTCCTTCTGCTCATTATTAATGTTTGGGTTCTTAATTCTTCCACACCCTTTAAACCCTTGTGTCTTAGTGGCTTTACTGCCTTGCATAGGGGGTAACATTAAAAAATAAAAAAAACTAAGAAGAAACAAGGAAAAAATACAAAATCTTGCTTAATCACATAAGTTAAAGCTGCTCTGAACAATACTTCTTAAAGTTTTATCCTGGAAAACTCAGAAAACACAAAATGATTAAACTGAATAATTTCACCAAACCCCAAGGCATCTGTTTGTAGAAATATGAAAACAAGAAAAAATAAAACTACATTTGAATCTAGAGTCAATCTTTCTACTTCTACTGCACACAGACACAGAGTAATTTTGTCAAGTCAGCAACTCTGATTTCATATCTATTCTATCACATTTTTAACTAGCTTAACATAAAATGGTGGATATCTTGCATTTCAACATTTGCTATAATGTATCTTTAAACACGGGTTTCTTTGTGGTTTTATATAATCTGTAAAATATATTTAATATAATTCACACTAAATTTAAAAAAGGTTATGATAGAATCTTTTTATGTTAAATTATCAGCTTTTAACCAATATTGCAAAAAAATAATCATTTCACTTCAAGCAAGGCAATAAACCCACTAAGACACAAGGGTTTACTGAATTAAATAATATCAGAAAAAGAAAATAGTATTGAGGAGAATAAATAATAAAAGGATTGACATTGCATTTAAATTTTTGAAAATCAAAGTTGAATGGAAAGCAAAAAGCCAGGAGAGAGTTCCACAAGTGAGAAGTGTGAACAATTTACATTAATAAATTTATTAATAACTTATTAAATAATTGATTTATGTCAGTACGCAAAATTTGCAGCTAAGACATCATATAAAAGTATTTTTAATTATTTTTAATTAGTTACATTGGTGGGGATCAGATAAAAATTTGTGATTTTAGTCATGCAGACTGGTAAAAGCTCAAATGTCATGAAAGGTTTGGTTTATTTATTTTATTCATGTTATTATCAATTTTTCTTTGAATTTTTAGTCAACTGAATTCTGATTATTTCACAGAAGATATATTGTTAAATATCAGATCATTGTAAATACAAAATGGCCACAACTTGACATTGGCATTTATTTTGGTGGCAATTTCTGCTGTGTTCTAGAATGAAACTTTGCATTATTAAGTTAAATATTGAAGTTTTGTCCATGACTGAATGTCTTAAAGATGGAAGATGAAAAGTTGCACTTTCACCACATTATGCTCTATGAATTTCAGAAAGGAGTAAGTGTTGGAACTGTAACAAAAAACTTTTAGAGAGCTTATTTGGATCATGCTCCAGCTCTTCAGTCAAAGTGTTGTTTATCAGATTCTGTTAGGATGATTTCAACTTACACAATCAACCATGCTCTCAGTGACTACCAAACCTCAATAAAGACACTATTTGCAATCATGGAGAATAAACCAAAGATTTTGATGAAAGAGATTGCTAAAAGTTTGAACATTGATATCTCAACCGCCTTTTGCCATTTGTAATGACTTGCATTCAAGAAAAACAGTAAATTTTGGCAAATTGAAAAGGTATCATTTTCCACCACAACAACGCAAGACTTCAAAACAAATCAGGTAGTGAGCTTAAAGAGTTAAAAATGGGATACACTCTAGCACCCACTATATTCTTCTGACTTGACTCCTTTGGATTTTCATTTGTTCCAATCTCTATAGAATAGTTTAAATGACAAAAAATTTGGCTCTGTACAGTCAGTTGAAAAACAACCTTCTTTCCAGCAAAAAACTAAGTTTGAATGAAAATGGCATCAACAAGTTTGTAGAATGATGAGAGACAGTTGCTAAAAACAATGGAGAGTATCTATTTGAATAATAAATGTTTTTTGTGAGTATGTAAAATTTTGTTTTTAATTTTCTAATCAGGCATAAACTTTACAACTCGATACAAGAAACATTTATTAATCAGTGGAAAACTTAGTCAAATATTGGTAGATATAAAGAAAAAGAAACATTACGATTTTGAGTTTATTAACACTATTTACAACGTTTGGATTGTTATGCTCATCTTTATTGTCATACTCACAATATTAATATGTATGCTCTGACCTTCTTTAGCTGATACACATTGGAATTTCGAATTGAACTCTTTAGTTCATCTACCAAGGCAGATTGTTCTAATTCTTTTACTGGATATCTCAGTTTCAGTTAATTCCCTTTAGTAACTCAACTCTCCAGGTTTTTGCTCACCTCTGCTGTTGCATGCCAGGTATTGAACTCACAACTCTTTGGGTCAAGTCGCTGGATTACTTTAACCAACATTTTTATCTACTGGGCCATATGTCTTTGGGGATGAAATAAAGTGTTTCATTTGAAACTCTAATGTATATCATCTGAAGAAGGCCAGAGTGTACAAGAGCCAAAACATCATGAATATGACAAAGATAAAGACAACAGTCTGAACAATGTAAACAGTGTAAATAGTTACAATGCCCCATCTCAGAAATATAGACAAATTTTGAGTTTTATTGTGAAGATTAATACACTTGTGAATTAATACACTCCAGAATATGACTTGGACTCATACAAGTAGCATAAATACTGATACCAAGAAGTAAAGAAGGAAATGGTAGAGTTAGTGATAGCAAGCTGTAAGCAAGCTTTATATCTTGACTACAGAATTCAGCAAGACTATATCAACTCCAAGTGACATTATATTTCTTGATTTTGTAATCTTCATTCAATGCAATGAAGACATAGCAGTGGCAATGAGGATTAAAAATGTTCTCTCTTGTTTTTTTTTTGTTTTTTTTAATCATTTCACCCCGAGCAAGGCAGAAATGCCACTGATGTGCAGGGGGTTACACAAATGTAGAAAGATTAATTAGAAAAGAGTGAGGAGTACAAGCTAGTTAGAAAGGAACAATAGAAAGCTGAGAAAGCAGGTGCAATGACAGATACATGGGCGGAGAGAACGTGAAGATTATACAGGGGAGGGGAGAGAGCTAGAGTCCAGTGGTTAGTAGGTGAGTATTAACTTTGCTTTTAAATTTCTGGTTAGTAGGTGAGTATTAGCATAAATAGATGATGAAGAAGGTTCAAAATCCACAGAAAAGTATTTTGTGGAGTTTGTGCATATTTATAGCGTGACACAGAAGTCAATAGAATTCAAGGCTATATGATATTACTGCTATTAGAATAAAAAACTCTTTCTTCTGAGTTAATGACTACAGGGATGAACATAAAGGCTATGAAGAAGCTGAAAATAATTATTCAGCAACAGCAAGTATTCCAGATGACATTATTACAACAAATGCAACAGATTCTGAAAAATCAGGGAAAAAGCAATGTATCAATTTAATTTTTGACAGACTCAGTCATTAACTCAATGAATTTAATTACAACCCAGAATAAACCATTACATTCCTATCGTCCTTTAGAAGATACAAGACCATTTTCAGAGAAGAATGTCAAGGATGGTCGGATAATAAGAAAACATATCTTTTGTTACAAAAATTGAAAATCCAAGATTGAAGGTCAAGCTGACACTTTCAAAAGGGCATTAAAAACACCTGAAGGCTTGGAAGTTGAAGAAACAGCACTACAAGAATTTTCGAGTGTATATCGAATGACATCAAACACAAACATCACCGCAAAAATGTCACCTGCAGAGATCATGTTTGCTAGGTAAGTAAGATCCATTTTCAACAAATTATTTCCTGGAAATAAAAAGAAAATTTTAAAATTTTAAGCTACCGGATCATTTAAAACTGCCAATAAATTCTTTTTTAAAAGCTTTAAGGCTTGCAAAGGAAAATTGGCAGGAAGGAAAAATTATTCAGTGCCTTCGTAGTATGATATAAATTGTCAAAGATGGACATTGTCAACATAGAAAACATATAAATGAATTGAGGTCTAGATATACATAGAATAAACAATCAGTATGACTTAATTTACTGGTAGACATATTTTATGATACTTTTGAAGTACCTATTACTAAACTGAATATTCCAATACAATTGCACAACTAATCCAACTGAAACACTGGAAGTGGAACCATATCAAATAAAAGTATCAACTAAAGAAAGTGCATATCCAAAGTGTAGGGATGTTGAGAAGATGAACACATCCATTGCACATCAATACACAGCCCTTAGTAAGTACCTAACTTGAAAAACAGTGCTAGTTATAAAAAACACCCCAACACTTGAAACATTTTGAAACAAGGT
Source organism: Ascarosepion bandense (assembly GCA_037127315.1). NCBI lineage: Eukaryota > Metazoa > Mollusca > Cephalopoda > Sepiida > Sepiidae > Ascarosepion > Ascarosepion bandense. Next base: position 2,234,250 of record JBBBDQ010000536.1, on the reverse strand, counting down.
AAACAACATACTAACAAGGCTAACATTCAACTTCTTTTATATGCCAATTCCCTTTAGAATGTAGGTTATCATGGCTCTCCCCAACAACCTATCCTTTGTAACTCTATGGAATGTTTGTCCCCTTATTATCTTTTCCAGTTGCTTTTCTGCCATCCATTTAAACAAGCTCATTAAGCAATTTACTCACTGCTTTCCCCTGCCTCTCTTGCCTGAAAATTATTTAAATGAAAAACCAAAGACAATTGTTAACATCCTTTCTTTTCATTCAGAAAAAAACATTATTTGGTTTTTTATTAACTATAAAAAAATGCTGATTTTCATGTTTTTTTTTCATAACCATATCAATAGGTTCTGTAAAAATGTGGAACACAAAAAAAGTGTTTCTAATACTTTGCTTGCTATGAATGTACTTTTTTTAAAACTTATGTTATTTACTCTCTCTCTCTCTCTATATATATAGTAGAATATAGAAAAAGAACCAGTAGGAAACATATCTCAATCTAACATGTTTCACTTTTATTAAAGCTCATTCTCTAAAAGCAGTTTTAATAAAAGTGAACCGGATTGGATTGCGATACATTTCCTATATATATATATATATATATATATATAAATCCTGTTTATTTTAAATGCAAACTATTTCTAAATAAAAACAAATATACATTGAACAGATATTTTTATTAAAATTTAAATTTTGTAATAATCAGTTTAAACTCAACACTTGAAGATTGTGTTGCACATGAAACTCCAAGTTGTGCTACCAGTGATGGATAATATGTATATTTATTAATATATACTTAATATCTCTGTTATATTACTGTTTTATTAACACCACCACTATATGTGTATGTGTGATATGTGTGTGTGTAGGTAGTATACCTTCATTCAAATATGTTTCATTGTAAAACATTTTAAATAATTAAAAACATTCTAAATAATTATAACAAAGTGTGTTCCCACATGTTTTATAAAAATCACCATCATAATGATCATAGTTACAATAAGTTTGTCTTCATAATTTACACTTGAGGATGACCTTGGGGGTAATCAAAAGTACTTGGGTAGGAAAAACAATAACACCTTCCTCAATGAATCTTAACATCATATTATTCAATGAAACATGTTTGAATATATCATATATAATGTTTTGGAGAGACTGCAAAAAGTTAGGCCATAGCATTTTTGCTTTAAAGTAACTAGCACTTAGAGATATTTCTGAAGCAATGTATGCATACAGTAGTATATATAATGCAATCTGCTCTGTGACATTTTTTTATTATATAATTTGTTGGGGGCATCTTGGTTAGCTTAGTTTTTCCTGTAGAACATTTGATTGGAATCCGAAAACCAGTACTCATAAGAAAACAATATCAGTGTGTAAATGGTTAGCAAATAGATTAATTTTTTTCCATTTTTAACAAAATGGACCATCATTCAGTTAAGTGCCATACATGATACACACTTTGGGCAATCATGTCTTGAAAGAGATATGACTGACTTGGCAAAAGTATCCCGTAGTAGGTTGCCATTGCTTTTTGCAGTAGACTGGTTGCCAACCAAGGCCATAGAACCCAATCTGTCCTATTATTTAACCCATAACTGGAGGGAAGATGGATATTTTTCTCAAGGGTATTTGTGCTTTAGTGAATTCAACTAGAATTCGAACACATCTACCAGATTTGTCATTCCAAGCTGATATCCAATCATGCTTCATTGAGTGATTTGCTTTTTATATCATATCAACACTATATAGATAGCTTAAAGCCAAAATGATTTTTTTTTTTGCAAGTGAATATTACATTAAATCTTTTTTGGAGATACCATTGATTTTTTTCCAGATACAAGCCCTACTATTTAACCCATAGTTGGAGCAAGGAGAGATAAATGTTATAAAATGCAGCAGTGAAAGTGTTTTGAATGATATCATAAATTGTATAAGAGTTTATTCAATGACATAAGCCCATGTACAACCTGACATGGAATTATGAGCTGTATTTTGATCTGAAAACTTCCCTGTATAAAGTTCAGTCTATATGATTAACATTCACAAGGAAAAAGATTATGGTAAAAAATAAATATTTATGGGTAAAATAAATGTCTTTTCTTCATGTAGACTTACTGATGTATATCTGTAAACCAATATTTTGGCAAGAAGGTACCTCACTGTTTCTTAATATACAATTGAGATTGTAAAATTGACAAGCTGATGAGCCCACCCATAACAGCACTGATGGACAACATAATCTTATGATTATTCTTATTGAATCTGTCTCTCCCTGACCTCACCCTATGCAAATGGCAAAGCTAGATTAAGTAAATAAATGTCCCAAAGTGTTTCTGGCCAGAGGAGGTAAGGAAGAGAAGAAATGGGTTTTTATAGATACTCAAAGTTAGAACTAGATGCAAGAAACATTTATTAGCCAACGGAGAGCTTAATCAAATAGATGCTAAGCAGTAATTATGTCTCACAAGTAGCACATGAGAGTTTTCTTTCTTTTTTTCTTCTTTTTTTTTTTTGCTGTTTCCCATCTGCTTCCTTTCAATCAAAAATATTGTGCAGTTGTCCCAAGTGTCGACCAATCTACTTACAGGTCTTTAATACATTAGCGTTTCCCTCAGTTGTAAAAGAGGTCAACAAGCCAAGAGAAGATGGCTCAGCATCAGCATTTATTCTAAAACTCAGACACAATAATAGACCCTAAGCCTTAAATTGACAGAGATTACAAGATTAGGCTTCTGTTTGGACTTTTAGGGAAAGACCTTTAGGGTCACATTACATGAAACAGTGCCCGTCAATATACGAAAATGCACCAAGAAAAGGAAAATGCTTCTTCATTATTTAAAATGTTTTAAATAAAACATTATTACTTTTGAATCCCTAACTTAAAGGCAAGGTCACCCGACACAAATCATTCTGGTGATGGACTTGAAAGGGAAAATGAGTAATGAAATACAGATGAAAATCCTGACTAATCATGAGAGGTTACCCAGTCATACTAATGACATTCATAAAAGTTTTCTTTCCTGGAGAAAGTGAATGTGGATTCTAGTTTTGAATTAAATCAGTAGTCCTAAACTTTTCTTTCTCTGGGCTGCATTTTTGGAATGAAAATTTGCTCACGCCTCACCAAATTTTATGTGATAAAAAGTACATTTAAAAATTAAAAAAAACCCAGAAATGTTTAAAGGAAGATAACCACAGATTCTAAGTAAGAACATTATGATTGACAACTCTCGCCTTCATTTTGCGGAACCTAGTTCTTATATTCTTAATAGTTGATATAATGTAAAAATATCGCAATGATAAAATAGGTCAATAATTATAACCAGTTATATTGAGATTCATGCATGCAATTACAAGCAATCTGTAATATTTTCAATTTGAAATCATATTTATTTTTGGCATATAATTTTTTTTAAACTGTTTCTAAATCTTTGATTGTCTTTCAGTCATTTTACCTCACCTGTTATCCTGTTCTGTTACACACATGAGGAGTGCTACATTGTTTGAGAAGCAGTAACTTAAACTATGACTGTTTTGAATTTCTACTGTCAATTTACTAACTAAAAAATTAGTTACCTGAAAATATTGTGATAAAAACGTAGACAATAATTTGTCAAAAACTAGTAGAAATGTTACAATTCTTTTAAATACATTGAATCAGAAACAGACAGTTAAACTTTCTGGGAAACAATAAGAGAAGAAGGCTTAAAAATTTTGATACTTACAGGTCATATTGAACATAAGGTGGACAGAAGAAAACAGCAAGTAATCTGCTTAAACTTGTGTAAATGTATCGCAGAACAAGAACAGGGAGGAATAGCAAAAAGAAAAAAAATTGCTAATAGCTACAAGGGGTAGAAAGTTATGAAGACCCATGATCACCCATGTCCTAAAGGGACATGGCACATAGAAGATATTTCAAACTAGAATTACATTTAACATTTTTATAATGTATAGAATTCATAAAAAGTATCAGATAAAAGTTCGTATTAGGAAAGCAACTCTTTGTGCCTGAGTGATTTTGAAACAAATACTGAAAGTAATAAAATTCAATGTCTGTCAAAACTAAACTTACTTTCAAGCAACAACTGTTTTGCAATCCTCACATTTGTATTTCATTTCAAAGTAATCAATGTTCAATGAGATGTAATTTTCAAAACCAAACAAATAGTTACACTGTTAATTAAAAAATAATCATCAAAACTATTTTGACTTAAAGGCACATTGACAATCAATGTGATTTCTCATCTGCAGTCTGCTTGCTCATTTCTGAGCATGTCCATCCACTCAGGCACACAGGTTTTCAACATCCACCTGTGGTTTATACTGCTGAGCAGACATTAGTTACAGTTCAAGCATGTGCCCAACAAGGGCTACATACAGTTTTCATTTTAGAGTTGTCCTTTTCCTACACAGGGTTGCCAACCACGTCCAGAGATTCCAATCTTCCCTGATATTTAGCTCATAGTTGAGAGGAGAAAATATAGGTTCCCCAAGGTGTGGGTGTGAGAGTGAATGTAATGATCTTGACCCAAATTTGAACACATCTCACAAATTTCTAATTCCAAGCCTCATACCATTATACAATCCGTGCATCCATTTAAAAAGTAAGCCAGTAAAAAATCAATGTAAATCAGAAAGAAAAGTTTATTTATCCAACAATCCCAACTAAAATCTATGAGTAATGATAACTTGTCATCATGGTAAAAAAAAAAAAAGAAAAAAAATAGAATCATGCCAAATAATTTATTTTAGTTATTAGCCAAATCATTGCTTTCAGATAGACTCATCAGGAAATAAAATCTTAACAGCTAAAACAATAAGTAAGAAGATTGGTACGTGGAAAGACGAAGGAAAAAGAAAAAGTCAAGAGGAAGGTCAGATTACAGAAGCTAGCAATTTCCTTGTATCTTGTTAGTAACACAGAAAGAAAATCAGCTGGAAATATGTTTTAGTGTTACAGTTTACACAAAGGTAAAAAGATTTAAGGCAAGGAAGCTGATAGATAAGAACCATTTCTGATCAAGTTACAGCTTAATAAATATCTTCTCAGAATCAATTTGCTCCGAGATGTGTTTTATTACTAAGCATAAGCTTACTAGACTGTTATGCAAGATCTGTTCTCCTATATGGCAGCAAATGCCAGACAATCTCCTCAAAGAGGAAAGAGAGACTCAAAGCAACAGAAATGTGGTTCTACAGAAGAATGCTGAGAATACCATGGATTGAATGTGTAAGCAATGACAAGGTTTTGGAGAGGATGTAAATGAAAAGGAAACTTATACTTAGCATCAGGGAGAGACAGCTGAGGTTTCTGGGATATGTAATGAGGAAAGAAGGCTTGGAAAATCTAATATTCACAGGATGGATAGAGGGAAAGAGAGATAAAGGGAAATAATTCAAGACATACTTGATGGCCATGAACAAGTGGATGGTGGAATGGGGTTTGGGAGAGATAGCAAAAGGAAAAATATTAAGAGCGACCAGGGATAGGGGCAAGTGGAAGTCTATGATCATCTACTTCCTGAAAAGACACAGCACATAAAGAAGAAAATAAGCTTAGTTACAAATATAAATCATTTTTAAGGCAAAAAAAGTTAAGCTAACATAAGCTTAAATGTTTTCAACAATTTCTGTCAGAAACTTTTGCTTAATGCTTTTCCACTGACTAGAACCAAAGGACATACACTACCGGCCATAATTATTCATACTATTTTTAGTATTTATTGCCAAGTGGATAATTCTAAATGAAAATAGAATGGTTATTTTGTTATTATTACTTAGCAAAATTTTACAAGGCAAAGAGCGACAATTTACCCATCGCACCTTGTAGATTATATATATATATATATATATATATATATATATATATATACATATACACACACCTTACCGTGCATAATTATTAGGCCACCCAGTTTTTTTAAAGAAATTATGTTTTTTCATACTATTTTATTTTGTTATTATTACTTAGCAAAATTTTACAAGGCAAGGAGCAAAGATGAACTCATCCGAATCACCCTAAATTTTCTTCATTTCTTCATTGATGAAACTGCAATATAGGTAATTATTAAATACTTATAAATTCATTTGATACACATGTTACTGTGCAGTATTAAGAAGAAAAAAAAACATTCTATTTTCATTTACAATTATTCACTTGGCAATAAATACTAAAAAATAGTATGAAATACATCATTTTTTAAAACACTAAGGTGGCTAATAATTATGGCTGGTAGTGTAACTCTTCTTAGTTGCAAAAGAACTCTACACTGGAATTTGGTTTTAGTTCCATCAATAAAAATCCAGATTGTATATGAAATTATTTCTATCAAAAGAAAGAGAATGAGAGACAGCTAAGCCAGAAATATTTAAAATTTCATCTATACACTTTAGACTTCTTTACCAAAAAACCTCAGCTAAGACCATTTTATTGACAGCCTATATAATCCTTATAAAACTTAAAAGACATAACATGTAAGATTCCTTTAATCAAAATAGAGACAAGGTGAATTCTTTTCAAACACACTAAATAATCAGACATCAGATGAGAAGATTGGAATCTGCTATAAAGTCCAAGCAATGATGATGATGAATTATGATGGCAGACTCTTTGCATTCTAAACATGAATCTTGGCCAGCTTTTGCTTGGAAGACAAAAAAAAATTGTTGATAAAACCAGCAAGTACACTTTGTGGTTTTCACACAGGCAACACTTAAGACGGAATGATTTCCAAGACAAAGAGAAGAGAAACATTTGACAGATGCAAACGCAGAACAAATAAACCTTAACACTGCAAAAGCAGAAATGAATGCTCCTTTGTTTTTGTTGATGGTTTTAAATGCAAAGAATCACTTAACTGCTCAATAAAAAAAAAAACAACAACTAAAAGGAAAGAAAACATTATCTTAACCTAAATTGCTTTTGTAAAACAAGAAAGAAGAAACATTGAAAAGAAAATCAATATGCAAGGAGAGATTTGAACACAACATAGATTTGTATCTTACTTGCTTACAAAACAGATTCTCATTTTTAGAAGACAAAATTATGACATAATCAATGTTGGCCACTTGTTTATTTATCATGTCATATTTTTTGTCTGTGCCTTCAATGGGCCTCATTGTAGTTGAATTCATCTTTAGACATTTAAACATAATATAATGGTTATCAAGCTTGTCTCGTCAGATCAATTACAACTCAGTAGTAAGTTTGATCCACACTGGGTGCCCCATACATTCAGCCTTGTGCCACTAGTAAACTACACTTAATAAATCACTATCTTCAGGCAGGATTATGCAAAACTATATTTGAAACATCATATATAAAAAGGTTATTGAAGATGGATATGAAATGGTTTTGTTTTTTAGTTTGATCTCTTAACCAATTCACTTTTGGATTTTGAACAAGCAAAAAATTTTCCAAGTAAGAATAAATTTATGTTCTTTTTTTACAAAATAATAGCTAATCAAGGTTCGAGAGCCACTTAAGTTACAGTGTTACACTCAAAATGATAATAAGGAGTGGGGTGTGGGAGAGAAGTTAGTATGCAGTAAGGATTAGAATAATTGATAATTTTTGTCACTTGACTTGAAAAAATTAAAACTGTGTGTTCATGTAAGCACCTAAATGAGAGTCTGTTACATCAAGTGGAATTTCTTGGGAAGAAGCTGTCTTATTTCTTACATTTGGAACATGAATGAGATAAAGGTGATTCAATTCTCTGGAAGTAGCAGAACAAATATAGGCCTGAAACGGTGGAATGAAAAAATTGAACATTTATAATTGAAATAGTGATAGAATAGAAACAGGCTTGCAAAATTCTATGTACAGGAAAACATCTGCAGAGTGAAAAATTAGTCTTCATCCACAAGGCCATGTGAATAAATTTGAATTCTATCAACATTGGAGAATGAAGATTGTGCACCTCCAGTTCAGATATGGTCTAATCTGACTCTGAAAGATCTAGCATTACAGAAGGGATCAGATACTTACTAGTATACTACAGTGAACTGACCATTTTTCCAACTTTTTTAGCAATGGATTGTATAGATAAATTCTATTTGAGGTCTCGAGTGAACCAGAGACCTAACAGACGTTCAAAGTATGAAGTCTCATTAAGAATGTAATGGTTCATTGTGAGAGGAAAAAAACTCGGGTTCAGAATAGCAAAGATTCAACAATACTGACCTTAATTATTTTCCCATTGAGCTATTAGAGCATTATTAAGCATTAGAGGTTAGAGGAAGGATCAGATTCAAGGATTAAACCATCTTTCTTTTTGGAAGTGCATCCATAAACAGTGTCATCATCTGCAAAGATGTTAACTAATGATATGAGAATGTTCTGAGGCAGACACTTAAATGGTTTTATTGGTGTAAACTTACATAGCTTGATACAAATGAAGAAAGATAGAAAAAAAATAAGATAAAAAATATGACTCAAAGGCAAAACAATTGTACTGTTTATGGAGATTATTTTTGTACATGCCATGCTTCTTCAAGATCACCATTTACTCTCGTCTCAATAGGAAATCTGCCAAGGCTAAGAAAGTCAACCTGGTTGCTGCTCTTCAAAAAAACCTCCAATCTGTGATTGAATGCATTAATAAATGGCTTATAAATTTTAATAACTCCAAAACAAAGCTGTTTTTCTTTAATGACCATAGAAAAACTTTCCTGCCTACCATCAGAATGGCTGATGCAAGTCTCCTAGAGAGCAACACACTGTGCCTTCTTGGCCTCACTCTGTCAAATGACCTCAAATTGAATCACTACATCAAATCTATAGCTGCATCTATTGCTAGGAAGGTTGGGTCACTGTGTCGGGCCAGGAAGTTTTTCTTGTTAGAATCCATTTTGCACATTTATAAATCTACCATTCATCTGTGTATTCAATACTGTTGACATGTCTGGTTGGGTGCTCTTGTTATTTATCTTGAGGTTCTTGACAAAATCCAAAGAAGGATCTGCAATATAATTGATCCTAACTTGGCAGCCCAATCTTCAGTCCACAAATATTTACATGGTAATTGCTCTGATGAGCTTTTATCCCTGGTTCCCTGACTACATGTTTTTATGCTTGCTACTAGCTTGGCATCAAGGTTCCACTTTTACTGTCAAAAAAGTTAAATGTAATTGCTTCTTCTACTCTAACAGTTTTTTTCTCACTTGCTTCTCTGATAGCTACAATCCCCAAAAGTTTAAATGAAATGTATATTTTCATCTTTTATTGCCTTGATTCCCATCCTTCACTTATCTTTTCTTTGACATCACCTGTACCTTGGTTTTTTTCTTTCACTGTAACCCCCTGTGCACCAGTAGTGGTCCTGTCTTGCTTGGGGTGAAATGATTATTAACATAAAAAAGATATAGAGGATCATCACTTTTTTTCATGAAATGCCATCCATACATGAGAATGGATAGTGCTGGAGTTTTATTATCTTTTCTATGATTTGGAATTCAGAGTTTTCCTTTTCTTAGGTTGGTTCCTTTTCAAAACTAGAAAATCCAGTCTACTTTGCTATTTAACCAATATTTGCTAGAAGAAATAGTTCAATGTCTTTCTCAAGGGTCAGTCAGTTAAGTGCCATACGTGATACACGTTTGGGCGATCATGTCTTGAAAGAGACATGACTGACTGGGCAGAAGATTATCCCGCTGTAGGTTGCCATTGCTTTCTGCAGTAGACTAGTTGCCGACCAAGGCTATAGAACCCAATCTGTCCTGTTATTTAACCCATAACTGGAAGGAAAAGACGGATTAATACCTTTCCCAAGGGTATTTGTGCGTAAGTGAATGCAGTGAATTCGGCTGGAATTCGAACTCGGCTCCCCGATTTCTCGTTCCAAGCCGATATCCAATGCACCACAAATTGTGTTAAACTTCTGCTTGATTTACTTTATTTCACTTTGGTCACCTTCACTCCAAGTTGGCTTCCTTTTTCTTTCTGGGTGGCCTATATACATATGTGAGGCTAGCTCAAAGACTAACCAATAATAATCTTATAACTATTCCCATGCAAATAACTTAGCAGTGCCATCTGTGTAGAACTACTTGTTTCAAACTGAATTTTGCCAAAGGAAATTAGCTCAACAATTTGTGCAAAAATGAAAAATGTTGGCTGGGGTTTGTACTCAACCAGTTTGAGTACAAATGACCAGATGTTCGGATATTGAGAGGGAAAGTTTCCACTTTCCCTGTCAATATCCAAACATCTGGCTATGAAGAAGATGCAGTAAATGACTAAACCTTTTGGCTAATCCAGTACTGAATTATTACTGTTATTATAGCAGAAAGATAATGTATAAACTAAATATTCCAATAATGTTATTCTCAAGTGAAATCATAATTTCTTTTGACTAACCTTGACCCACAACTTATTAATGATTAGCAGTTATGACTAACACCTGTCAAGATTATCTATGAATGTAGTAACTCTTTGCTACTATTACCTTGGTAATTAAAGGAAAGTGCTTTGTTCAGATGCACACCCACCAACTCATTCTTCTATTATTTAAGCCTATAGAGCACCATCATCATCTATCAATTGTGATTTGAAAGGGTATTTTCAAGGAATTTTATGAATAAATTAGGTAAAGAAATAAAATCCATGAGAAAAGTTGTCTAAATAAGGCAAAATGATCTTCAATGCATTTTTAACTTTTTAGGAATGAAAATAAATCATAACATGCTAAAAATGTTGTTTTCTTCCATGAATTTTTAATCTATAAAGTGAAATATGCAAATTTTTACCAAATAAAATATGCATGCAATTATATCACAAGAAATTCAAAAGCCATTATACTGAATGAAGTTAGTTTCAACTAAATGCTCTTAATATCATCTAATGACAAAACAGAATTAACTTTTTGATCAAACCAAGATTTGTTAATAAATTCAATTTAGCTTTCTAACCCCCTGATGATATCTGCAAAACTGAGCCTGCAGATCAAACTAATTCGTTTAACGCATCCCATATTTGATCGTTGGGAATTTTGATGACAGGGACAACAACACAGTGAACATTTCTAACTGTTCCTAAAACCATTCCTTTTACAGTCAATGCAACACACACTGTACTGCTGAAAAATGTGATTGCTTTCATAAAAGATTACTGTTATCACAGGATATGCCTACTTTTAAATGATGCTGAGTTATATGTTGTATACAACAAGACCCTTTCCACACTGAAGGATAAAACCATTGGAACAAGAGTTTTTATCAGAATGTTGCTCAAACCATCAACTGCCCATAGCGGCTAGTTATCTTGTAGTACATCATTGTTTCACTAGGACAATAATGTATTCTGCCATATAGACATGAGAAAGCAAAATTTCTTTAATTTATGCCACAGTAGGACTTCTATTGGCTCATACTTGACAGGGACACCTACATTCATGTCCTACATCATTAAGTCTTAGCTGCCCAATGCCTTGTCAGATGTTCATGCTTTTTCTTTCCTCAAATACTGCCAATAAGTACAACCGACAAAGAAGATTTTATTTATTTTTTATTTAATTTTTCTAGTATAATTTCATGTTTCCTTTTTGCTGGAGATAAGGAATGTAAAAATGTTCAATCAAAGACATAACACCCTTGAGAGTGGCCAGTGAAATGGAAAAATAATAATTACAGAACCATTTTACATTCCTTATCTCCAGTAAAAAGGAAACAGGTAAGAATACTGGAAAAATTAAATTAAAAAAAAAAAATTTACAAAATTTTCCTTGTCGGTTGTTTGCAACAA